>JAWWNI010000498.1:0-185674 GCA_034642065.1 Darevskia nairensis
TGCATTCTGCACTCCTCTGCCAGCCCAGGTTTCTCATTCCTTCCTTCTGTGCCTTTCCCTCCTGCTAAGTTCTCTTAAATGCTCCATTCTTCGCTGTTCTTGTCTCCACTTGTCTGCTGCAGAGACGGCTCCATTCCCTCTCTCTCCTTTGCTCCCTCTTTCCCTCGGCCTCTGCCACACTCATTCGCTTTAAGCTTGGCACACATTGTTCTCCACTTATTTATCAACCAAGTGGCTCCCCTCCACCTAAACAGGATTCTTCTATCTCTCCAGTGACAGAGCCTTCACCTCTCTTCCCATTGACTGGGTTTATATATTGATCTCCCCCCTTTACTTGATTGCTGTTTGCAGTTCAATATTCCTGCCTTCCTTTTTGCAAATTCCTTTGTATGTGTTCTGCCTTCCACAGCACTCCTTTAGGAAGCGGCTGACATCCACCCTTCCCTGGTGGCCTTTCCCAATCACTCCTGATTTCCCCCCCTTTTCTTCTTCTTGAGACGCCCCTTTCAGGCACGTTCTGAATTTTCCTTCCTGTATCTCCCTTCTGCCAAACTTCCCATCACCTTTGCTCCTATTCTTTTATTCACATTCCTTCTCCAGCTGTTCTTTCCATCTACTCCTCCCTTGCTTTTTCTTTTACCATCCTTTGTGTTCACCCCCTCCCCTCTTTTCTTGGATGTGTTCTGCAGCTGGACGGAGAGATGGTGTTCTCTATGCCAAGGCATTTTCTGTTCCATTCGTTCTTTTGCCAACCTTCCCCATTCCCTCACTTCCCTGCACTTTCGTGTTCCAGTTTCGGATGGCTGTCCCTTTGATGCAAGTTCCCTTTCTTCCTTGATTTTGCCCATCAGCTTAAATACTTTCATGCCTTCTACCCCCACCCTCACCCCCCACCCCATATTGATGTCTACCAAAATCCCTTAAAGGCCTTTATTCTCTTTCACAACCTTTTCTCTTCTCTTTCGGAGAAATATTGCAGCTTAAACTCCCCTAAAGTGGATGGAAATCCCTTCCCTTCCCTACTCCTTTGTTTATGTACTTTAAAAGTTTTATTTATTTGCATTTATGTACTGCATTTATGCACACACTCTCCAGGCAGCTTGCAACAGTCCATCAGATTATCATGCAATCTCTTCCTTCCTTTATGTTATTTGAACTGGCTCCCTGCTCCTTTATAAATCAAGTACCCGGTAATGTTCAGTCACAATTCATTCCTTGCTTCTGAGCCTTCACCATTCTCAACAAGCAGATAATTCCCTCTTTCATTGTGACCCATTTCCTTTGCCCACTTTGTTCTCAAACTCCCTCCCTATGTTCCCATATCTATCTGTCTGCATGTCCGCTTATATCTCTCTCTAAATCCACTGTTTTGAAGGGAGCTTGAAAGAGGGATTGCTACTTGTGGTGGCCACACTCACCATCCCTCTTTTTCTTTTCTTTTTTGCCTCACTCAGACAGACAAAAGAATTATGTGTATACTGTACACCCCAGAGAGTGAAGTCTGTCTCAAACCACTTTCAACTCCCTTTAAAAAATGTTTCCACCTGCCCATCAATCATCTAACCTTGTCTACTTCTTAGTCTGACATCTCTCTGTCACCCATTGAACCCCTCTCATCCATATTTCTCCATTTAGCCATACATATCTCAGGCTCCCCATCCATCATTCTTCCATCTTCCTTCCCTCTTTCTTGATCACACTGCTCTCAGTTACGCAATCCTGGAAGAAAAAACAACAACCCCAAACAAACCACCTTGGCCTCCTTCCAACTTTTCCTTGGCTTTTGACGGGGTGTCTGTTATTGTTACAGTTCCTTTCTTCTCTTTTTCTTTTTGTTCCTTGGTTTTCTTGCCGATCCAAGCAACTTTTGCTGCTGAAACACACACACACACTTTTTGTGGTAGCTGGGAATATTTTATGTTAAGGGGGAAGAACCCGAATCAAGTCCTGAAATGTCCTCAGAGGAACAAAGAAGTCTGTGGCGTTGGTGGCTGGTTTGGAAGAAAGAGCTGTGAAGGACTTAGGGGTCAATGAGGGCTAGAATGATGGTGGTGGACATCCACTGGCAGAAGATGCAACTGGAATTTTACCTTGTAACATAATTGTTGTGATAAGTTTGGAAGGAAAAATGAATGCAGAGAGAGAGAGAGAACCCAGGCAGGAAAAGGGCAGCTTTTCATGTGGGTGTTCTCAGCCAATTTTACAATTGGGGGGAAAAAAATAAGAAGAAAAGGAAATGGACCCAGCATAGGAAGGCAGAGGAAAGAACAGTTCAGGGAAGTGGCGGTACCAGCTCTGAAAGGGGGTTGGCGGCTGTGACCTTAAGCCACTGGGGTCCGAATGCCAGGAATGAGGATGTGGGGAGGGACGAGACAAAAGAGGGCCTTGTCTGAACCCTTGAGGAAGTTTGCAAGTTTGCTCGGACAAGAGCGAAGGCCCGGGGACAGCTGGGGAATTCACTCTAAGGAAGGCTCTGGCCTAGGATGAAACGAAGGAGGAGGGCAGGCCGGTTACTGTACCCAAAGGCTGTGTGGGCGGTGGGTTGTTTGTGTCTCTTTCTCTTCCAAGGGATATTTTTGAGACTTCAGGGATGAGACACGGTGACTTTTTTTAGGGACCGCTCCATCCCGAAGCGAGGGAAGGGAGGCAAGAGGGAGTGCGAAGGGAGAGCAAGCGGAAAAAAGCGGGGGCACGGGGTCTTTTTTTACACCCAACGTTGGCGAGTAGAGCAAGGGAAATTGGGGGGGGGGGGCGAGCGTCATGGACGGATAGGAAGGCAAGAAAATAATTGGCAACGCCCGAGGGTGTCGAAATTTGTCAGGCTCCTTGACATCATCACCTGGGCCTGCTCCAAGTTCTTTTTTTAAAATCTTTGCCTTAAGGGGGTGTGTTTCTGGAAAAAAACACGCACACAAGGCCTTTATGTATAGAGTCTGAAATGTATACATTGCTGCTCATTTTGACCCTAACGTCCCCATTTCCCTGTGCCCACTTACTGGACTTAACTCTCAAAAGTAAGGCCAAAGATATCAGGAAAAAGGTTTAGGCTGCAAGTCTAAGCGCACTTACTAGGGAGTGAGCCCCATCAAATACTTGCTTTGATTATTTATTACATTTATATCACACCTTTCCTCAAAGTAGCATGTTTTCCCCCCCTTCCTCATCTTATCCTGGGAGGTAGTTTAGGCTAAGAGACAGTGATTGGCCCAAGGTCACCCACCGAGCTTCAAGACTGAGATGGGATTTGAACCCTGGTCTGCCAGGCCCTAGTCCAATGCTCTAACCACTACACCACCTTACTTCTGAGTAAGCACATATAAGATTGTGCATGCATAGTATTCTTCTCCTTTAGTGGAGCGTGGAAAAGGATCTCCTCTGGTGATGTTAAGAGCTCAAGCAGCTTCGATGAGGCACTCCTGCAGATATTTGAACCCCAGGCTCTTATACAGCAGACGCCGCTAACTTTGTGTCCTCCCAAGTGTTTTGGAGTACAATTCCCATTGTCATGCTGGCTGGGGCTAAAGGGTTATGGAGTGCAGAACATCTGGCAAGCACCAGGTTGGTGAAAGTTGATTCAGGGCAGCATTGCCTTGAACTGGTCTCTGTGATAGAATAATAGAATTGTAGAGTTGGAAGGGACCCCGAGGGTCATCCAGTCCAACCCCCTGCATTGCAGGAATCTCATCTAAAGCATCCATGACAGATGGCCATCCAACCTCTGCTTGAAAACCTCCAAGGAAGGAGAGTCCACAACCTCCCAAGGGTTCCATTGCCAAACAGCTCTTAGGGCCAGAAAGTTCTTCCTGATGTTGAGTCGGAATCTCCTTGTAATTTCAAGTCATTGGTTCGAGTCCTACCCTCCAGAGCAGGAGAAAACAAGCCTGTCCCCTCTTCCAGGTGACAGCCCTTGAGATATTTGAAGATGGCTGTCATATCTGGTGAATAGGGAGCCAGCGTAGTTCCTTCAGAGTTGATGTCATATGTCTGTCTCTAGATAAACCATCCAGAATGCTAGCAGGTGAATTCTGTATTAGGTGAAGTTTCTGAACTGTATTCAAGGGCAGTCCCATGCATAGCACATTATAGTAGTCCAAGCTGGAGCGTGCTAGAGATCAGGGTGGCCAGGCTACTGCTGTTCAAGAAAGGCCACAGCTGCCAAACCAACCTAAGTTGCTAAGTTTCTTAAAACTTAACAGTGCGGTTGTGTATGTGTTTACTTCGAAGTACATCTCACTGGCTCAGTGAACCTAAAACGCTAAGCCCCAAACCATGGTTTAAGTGAGAAAGAGCAAACAGATTCCTAGGTTGTGGCTGTTTTGTTCCTTTTCTGGCCCTGCTGCTGCTGCTGTGAGTGAAGCTACGGTTTGGCACAGTGTTATGTCTGATCCCAGACTTGTGGTTTATCATACTCCGGACAAACTATGAATGGTAAAACCATAGAACAAACCGTGGTTGCAACTCAAAAGGCCATGTTCAGACATTATGCTATATGCTAAGCCAAACCATGGTTTAGCAAACAGCAGTGCAGGGGGAGAAGTGGTCACAATCTGCTATCTAGGAAACCTGCATGTTTGTGCATTCGCACTAAACCATGGCTAAGCCGGGTCAGTGTGTTGTTGTTGTTGTTGTTGTTGTTGTTGTTTATTGAATTTATATACCGCCCTATACCTTGAGGTTTCAGGGTGGTTCACAGAACAAAATCAAAATATAAAACCACAAAATATATAATCAAAATAAAAACAAATAACCCTTCCCAGTGGGCTTTAATCAGCTGATGAATTGGTTAAAAGATAGGTGATTAATCAGCTAAAAAAAAAAAACCTCTTGGATTGTTTGACAGCTATTAAAAATAAAACTTGCAGAAAGAGGAGCAGCAGCTGTGTTGTATCACCCACTGTATGAAAAGCCAAAATTAGGGTGTTCCAAGGACAGGGCTGCCAATGGCTACCAGCCATGATAAGAACACCAGAATAGAAGAAGAGCGCTGCTGGATCAGGCCAAGAGTCAATCGCATCCAGCATCCTCTTTCTAGGGGTGGCCAGGAAACTGACGAGCAGAGCGTGCAAGCAAGAATAGCCCTCTCCTGTATTTGTGCCCTTCCAGCAACTGGCATTGAGAGAGGTACACTGCTCCTAAGCCTGGAGGTTCTACAGTATTTCATTTGTCAAGGCCAATAATTACAGACAGACCTCTCTTTCCCTCTGGGAATGTGGATGATTGCCCTTCTGATGCCCTCCAAGCCAAGCTGGCCATTGCCATACCTCGCTGCTGAAAAATTTGCAAGTTGCACTGTCTGCCCTCTCAGCCGATTTTTCACAGGGTGCCCCTGAGTTCTAGTCTTCCAAGAAAGGGAGAAACATTTCTCTCTGTAGCTAAATGACACCTCCCGTGTGCAGAGGCAGTTTACCTCTGAGTAAAGAACAGGCACCAGGGATAGACATCAGGAAAGACCTGCCATGCTTATGTCTCAGGGCGTTCAACGGGGCTGACTGCTGTCATGAAATTTGATTGACAGGCTAGGAGGCCCTGTTAAATTATCTGGCCATGCAGTTGCCATTGCAAAACCTATCGCATCACAAAGGGTTAAGACTTCTCCTTTCGCAGCTCTTCTCTCTGTCTTCCCCAGGATAATTCATTTGCTGCTTGTTTCCTGGGTTTCTCCCTCTGAGCAACATCCCTTTTGAATCACCTGGTGTTACGCAAGGAGATGATCTATAATGAGTGTCAATCCTGAACCACAGTTCCTTGTAGAGACGACCCCCCTTCCCCTTCTTCTTCTTCCTGCTCAATTCCAGTCTCGCCACAAGAGCAGCTCCCCTTACCCCAAAGCATTGCAGAGACCAGCATCTGAAGATCAGATCCCAGGCGTCTTAGATCTGAGGAGAGCCTTGCCCAGCCTGCTTTACCAGGGGTCACCATGCCTGGAAATGGCTGCAGACAGAGTGATTCACTGTAAAGATCAATGGAAGGGTAGCAGTGGGGCGGTGTGGGGGGAGGAACTGAGACAGCCACAAGGCCTGTGTGCCTGGCAGGAGCTGACACACAAAGCAACAGATAAATGAAGGAAGCACTCAATAAATCCCACTGAAATTAGTGGAAGTTAAGGTTGCATTTGATGTTCCCCTGACTGAACTGGGCAGGGGGCACCAGCCACAATCATCACAGAATTGTAGAGTTGGAAGGGACATCAAGGGTCTTCTATCCCAACCCCCTGCAATGCAGGAATCTTTTGTCCAGTGTGGGGCTCAAACTCAAGACCCTGATATTAATATAATAATAATAATAATAATAATAATAATAATAATAATAATAATAAAAAATTTTATTTATACCCTGCCCTTCCCAGCCGAAACCGGGCTCAGGGCGGCTTACATCAGTAAAATTACAATAAAGTATAAAAGAAAACCGTTAATTAAAATACAGGTTAAAAAGACAATTTAAAATTTGAAATGCCGCTTCATTTATCACCCATACTCAAAACCAAGGGGAGTCCAACCCGAAGGCCAGGCGGAACAGCTCTGTCTTGTAGGCCCTGCGGAAAGATGTCAAATCCCGCAGGGCCCTGGTCTCTTGTGACAGACCGTTCCACCAAGTTGGGGCCAGTACTGAAAAGGCCCTGGCCCTAGTTGACACCAATCTAACAGCCTTGTGGCTCGGGACCTCCAAAAAGTTGTTATTTGTGGACCTTAAGGTTCTTTGCGTGGCATACCGGGAGAGGCGGTCCCGTAGGTACGAGGGTCCTAGGCCGCATAGGGCTTTAAAGGTCAAAACCAGCACCTTAAACCTGATCCTGTACTCCACCGGGAGCCAGTGCAGCTGGTAAAGCACTGGATGAATGTGGTGCCGCGGCAAGGACCCCATAAGGAGCCTCGCCGCGGCATTCTGCACCCGCTGGAGTTTCTGGGTCAGCTTCAAGGGCAGCTCCTTGAAGAGTCTCCTGCTGTACTGACTGAGCTGAAGGGAAAAGCTGGGGCAGATGGACAGGCAGAATAAGGAGAAGGTGTTATTTTGGAGTATTTCAGGGTTTCCCAAACTTCCAACCCTCTTACACGGCTCCCCAAAGGGTACTCCTTTAATTTTCAAAATATATTTAATTTCCCTCCCCTGTTGTGCCTTTGTATGAGTCACTGTTCTGGGTATGACTCCTCTTGAGATCAGGTGGTTCTTTGGCAGCTCTTTGTATTGGGAGAGATGGAATGAATTTATCATGCCCTGTTTGTCGCTATTGCCTTTCATCCAGTGGAGAATGATGGGAAGGAGGGCAAGGCGATCACGCAGAGGCACAACGTGTCAGCTCCTGAATGGGTAGATGCTTTGGGCTCACAGCATACTTTTAACGGATCGGCAGATGGACAGAAAGATGAGTTCAACGTATGGGAATGAGTTGGTGGGTGGGCAGCGATTGGGGAGGAAAAGTGGATGGGCAGAGAAAGGAAAGAAAGATGGAGGCAATAGATCAGGACTGAGGATGCTGGGGCCAGTCAGGTGTTGTTGGACTACAGCTCCCATCATCCCTGGCTATTGACCATGCTGATGGGAGTTGGAGTCCGGCGACATCCAAAGGACTAAACAGGTCCTCAAACCATATGGAAACAGAAGGAGCTTTATCTTTATTTGTTTAGTTCATAAATTTGATATACCGCTGGACTGTAAAAACGAAACTGCAAAGCGATTATGGAGGTGGATAGATGTATGTGGAGGGGAAGGTTGATAGTTGAGGGGTGTCCTTTATAAAGGATGCCCTACCTCAAAGCAGGCAACGAAGAACACACAAATGGATTGATATGTAGGGAGGAGTTTGGGAAAGACAAATATACTGAAAGATGGAGGCACTGAGTGGGATGGATACCAGCAATTATTGGGCAGTGGGTCTTTGCCATGGATAGTATGGCTGAGCTGACAGTATATGGGCATAGATCAGGGGCGGGGGACATGTGGCCCTCTGGGTGTTGATAGACTACAATTCCCATCATCCCCAATGAGCATGACCAGTGGGCAGGGGTGATGGGAGTTGTAGTCCGGCAACATCTGAAGGGGCCAAATCTTCCCTACCACTGGGATAGAAGCAGCACAGAATACCGATATTGGGGAGCCTCGTGCCCCATTCTCCAAGTCGTAATCTAGAGGTTCCTGAACTTTTTACGCCAAGAGCTTTGGCCTTCTAGACGTTGCTGCACTCCAACTCCCATCAACCCCATCCAGTGTGGCCAGTGGCTAAGGATGATGGGAGATGTAGTCCTGCAAAGGTCTTGAAGGCCACAGGCTCCCCAGCCCAGTTTGTTTGATCCGCCGTCACTCCTGGCAGCCAGCTATTTTGTTTTTCTTGAGCTATCCAGAGCGTGCCTGCATGCGGCGAGCAGAGCTAGCAAGGAGAAGGGCTGGGATTTGTGCAAAACCTTGTTCTGAGGCCAGGGGTTGGCCTCTATCTGTGTCTGGTTCCTTCGAACCCTATGATTCTGTGGCCTAGCTCTCACCAAAGCGGTGAGCCAAGACTGGGCTGTACCACTTCAGATGGTCGAAGGGGTGGGCGCGTAGGCCCAAGCGCCTGTCCATATGAAAATAACCCTCTTGCATAAAATATCAGCACATCAGAGAGGCAGCTGCTCTAATATTCTTTGCCGTGCTCATCTTCTGCCTGAAGGGCTTTTGTTTTAAATCGGGTGAGCCCTCCCCCCCGCATATTGAGGTGGCACAGTCCAGACACAGTGAGAATGAAGCCTATAGGTAGAAATGGACAGAGGAAAGAAAAAATCCTGAAACAATTTGCCGTGGCTCAGTCTTCCATTCTGCATTTTTGGGGTTGTGTACCCTTTGCAGTGATTCCGGCTTCACAAGTGCGCTTGTGACCAAACTATATAAGCTAATTGCCAAATGGCACCTTAAACCTGGTCACCGCAATGCAAAGTCTAGGCGCCTTTTTTTGCGGTGGAATTTATTGTTGTCGTCGTTATGATTGTTATTCCTTTCATTTCTATCCTGCTGTATATTTTAAAGAAACAATCTCAAAAAGTGGCTTACAACTCATTGAAACGTCGAATAAAACAACCCAGAATAAAACAGGTTCAAGCTTCAAAGAAAATACTTCAGATCCTTTTCTAAGTGACATTTGGCTTTCCCCATATTTTATTTACCTACTTAATTTATAGAGCTGCCCCATTGCAGAAGTGCTCCAGGAAGCCAGTGGGCTGGAGCCGTTAAGAGTGTCAGACTAGGGCCTGGGAGATCGGGGTTCAAATCCCCACCCGGCCATGAAGGTCACTAGGCCAGTCACAGCCCCTTAACCTACCTCACAGGGTTGTTGTCGGGATTAACTGAGGAGGGGGGGGATCAACCATGCACTCCTTGGAGAAAAAGTTGGGGTATAAATGTAATAAATAAGCAAAACGCGCCTGGGGAATTTCGAACGCTGCTTGTGAGGACGGCTGTGCTTTCTGCCGTCGGTGCTTCTCACACCCTTCTCCTTCTCCCCCCAGGCCTGGCTGCAGCAGTATGGCTACCTGCCCCCCGGAGACCTTCGGACGCACACTCAGCGCTCCCCGCAGTCGCTCACGGCTGCCATTTCGGCCATGCAGCGGTTCTACGGCCTTCAGGTGACGGGCACAGCGGACTCCGAGACCATGAAGTGAGTTCCCTCCTCCTGCTGCCGCTGCTCACTTCCTTCCTGGGTCCATCCAGTTCAGCATTGCCTACACTGACTGGCAGCAGCTCTCCAGGGTGTCAGGCAGGGGGCCTCGCGGACGCCTACGTTGCAATGCTCAGGCTTTCCCACCACGGCCCTTGGTGTGACGAATTCTCCCTTTCAAAATCCAGTGGCAACTCTTCTCTGTTTTCACCGATAAAAGCCTTGGGAACTTTGCTTCACCCCTACCCACAAGTGAAGACCCCTTTTAAAAATGTCTTTTAGACCCATGCCCTTCTGAAGTCAATAACGCCCTTCTCCCTCCCAATAATTTAATTTTTAAACTTTTTTTTGGTGGTGTGGGGGTTTGTTTGGCTGGGAGAGTTGTGTGTTTCTAGAGAAGGCTGCCAGCTGCTTTTTTTGGTCTGTGTTTTCATTCATTTTGGGGTGTTTGTAGCTGTTTCGCCTTCTTTTCTTTCTCGAGGGGTTTCTGAGCATTGCCAGTTTTTCTTATGTGAAATGCTTGCTTTTGAGGCTCCCCTCCAACAGTTTTTGGGGGTTCCAAATGTGCCCCAGGCCCAAAATCATTTGGGACCCCAGTTTTAATGTGTAGCAGTAAATAGTAATAATAATAACAACAATAGTGATTTATTGCAAAAAAACGGATTGCATTTACGTGGTTCACTGAGGTGCTGTGGCAACCACAGTGTTTTTGGTAAGTGGGGTTTTTTAGTCATGGGGTGGGGGTAAAAAAACAAAACTGCTTTGCTTTACTGGGAAACAGTACCAGAGGGGAATTGTCTCCCTAAGTACTGAAACCAAGCATCAATCAAGCAAATGGGATATATTTCTCACAGGTCCTATCATGGCGGTCTTTAGTGACTGTGCTTCAGCCATTTTGAAATGAGTGTGTGGTCGGCAACTGTGTCCCTTGGTTGCCTGCCGGCCTAGGTTGGGTAAAGAGGAGAATTGAGGGAGAGGACAACTGTGAGGGCCTTCCTCATTCGGGGTACACGGTTGGCGAGACCCAGCCTTGATAAAGCTCTACTGGATAGGAGAACTTTTCTGAATTCAAGGAGTACCTCATAGATGATAAATCTCGAACTCAGGACAGGCAAGACCACTGGTCCAGGAGCTGAGATTTGTCCCTTGCGAGGTGCTTCCTGCATTCAGAAAACTTCTCCTATCCAGACTTCCGAAGATTTGAAGGCCTACGGGCGGTTTTTCCAAAATGCCACACGGCGTTTCTCAAAACACTGGTGGTGGGAACACGATATTATAAAACCACCTAAAAGGCCCATGATGTAACCGAGAGAAAGGCTGGGACTGTGGTTGTGGCTGGGTGGCTGGCTTCCAGTTCCCAGCGCTGGCAAGCAGGCAGAACGGCTGAGCGGCATCCTGTCCCAGGGGTGGCCCTCGTATTGCATACAGAGCAAGCAGTGTCTGGTGGAGTTAGGGCTGACCAGTGGAACTCCACACCACAAGAACTTGGCGAGGGTACAAAGAACAGAGGAGGAGGAGAATTTTAAACAGGACTCAGAAGCAGCTTCTGGGTGGGAAATGGTGGGTCTTCTAGTGCCGGACCTACAAATTTTGCAGCGGGGGGCAAACGTATGCACTGCTGCCCCCCCTCTTTGATTGTGAACTCTCTCTGTGTGGGGTGGGGGCTCAGCTTTCGCGGTGGCAGCCAACTGCAATGTGAAACATCGTCCTTTAAAGCACGTTAAGTGGACCCAGGTGGCACTGTGGGTTAAACCACAGAGCCTAGGGCTTGCTGATCAGAAGGTCGGCAGTTCGAATCCCCGCGACGGGGTGAGCTCCCGTTGCTCGGTCCCAGCTCCTGCCCACCTAGCAGTTCGAAAGCACGTCAAAGTGCAAGTAGATAAATAGGAACTGCTCCGGCGGGAAGGTAAATGGCGTTTCCGTGCGCTGCTCTGGTTCGCCAGAAGCGGCTTTGTCATGCTGGCCACATGACCCGGAAGCTGTACGCCGGCTCCCTTGGCCAATAAAGCGAGATGAGCTCCGCAACCTCAGAGTCGGACACGACTGGACCATATGGTCAGGGGTCCCTTTACCTTTACCTAAACTATAAGCTAGCAAAAGATTTAATTAACATTTTTTTACTAGAAATCTCAGTCCATTGAGTGTTTAACTTTCCCCTCTCCATCCCCTCTTTGCTCCCTCTTTCTGAGCTCCCCCCAACCCTGTTTACTCTAGGGCCAGCACTTGCCTGTCACGTTATTGCACACTCCAGCCGAAAGAGCAGTTTTATTTGCCACGGCCGGTGAGGTGTGTGCCAGGACTGCCCTCTGCTCTCCTCCCCTGCAAAGCTCCAGCCAGGCCCCATCTTGAGTGCTGGCATGGACGTCTCCCGGCTACAAGCAGAGATGCGCACTGCCCGGAGCCGGCCTTGTCTCACTTTTGCCAGCCTTGCCACTGCCAGCCCAGCAAGCTATGGCCAAGCTGAGGGTGGCAGGCCTGGGGTCTTCTCTGCCTTGATCAACAAAGACTGGGAAAGGGAAAAGTGTCGCACATCTCCACTATGTTTGGCATATAGAGCTAGGTGACCGGCAAGCAAATTGGCACCCCTTGGCCTTTATAAAGCTGATAAACCATTGTAAGAACTCCATGCACACGCTGGATGATGGGATTTGTAGTCCAAGACACCCAGAGCTGGGGAAAGCTGGTTTGGAGATCCTTTGCGAAAAGCTTTTGGGAGGAAGAGTGGGGCAAGAGAAACCCTTTAAAACATGTTATTTGCTTGTCTGTTCTGGCTTAGTGATGGTAAGGGGAAGGGCTGGGCGAGAGGGTTGATCAGGGATGATGGGACTTGAAGTCCAACAACTTTGGTGGGGTGGGGCTACTGGTTTCCTTGTCCCTGTGCCGAAAGCATCTCAGAAAGGCTTCTTACGCTAGGCAGAGGAAGTCAGAATTGTGGGTGCGGAGGAAGGGAGAGGGAACTGTGTGGAACTGGCAAAGAATGACTTAGCGGGCACCCTGGCAAACGGCAGTGCCGGAGAAACAAGTTGGCGTGCGTAATATGCCGTCGTCGTTTCAGGCAGCAGCCCCTCCTCACAACAACCCTGTGAAGCAGGTTACGCCGAGAGACTGCGATCGGCCTCAGGTCCACCCAGGCAGCTGAGTAGGAGTTCGAAACCTGGTCTCCCAGGTCCTATTCCCGCATGCAACACTTTGTGCTACTCTCCCACAACACTATGGCTCCTGAAGCAGAAGCCCGGAACGATACCCCTCCGCATGAATCCATAGGGGCCCAATCCACTAAGAAGTTACCTCGCACAATCTTCTGTCTAATGGAGACCCAGAATTGGCTGTCTTGAGTTATGAACTTGGCTTCCTCAGTGTACAATACCACCTCTTGTATTTCTGTGTTGTGAACTGCCCTTAGATCTGTGGTCGAAGGGGCGGTATACAAATTTCCTTTTTATGTGCTAGAAGCCACCCAGAGTGGCTGGGAATAAATAAAATTATTAAATATAACAACAACAACAACAACAACAACAACAACAACAACAACATATATGATCAGAGCATCCTGAAATCATTCTCCATCTGTTATTTCGAGTGGCAGAGGCTGGCTTATTAGGGTGAATATCTGACTGCCGCACCAACCTCAGTTTGCAGCTCCAAACCTGCCTGCTTTCCTGTGTACAGTCCGCCCAAGGGTGGAAGTACCCTGTCTGCTTCCTCCTCCTTAGTCTCAGTGTTGCCGTTTTAGGACCCAGCAGGGAGAAGGATGGCAGACAGAACTAGAATGAGCTGGTTCCGTCTGCCATTGGCTCTGGCTCACCTGCTGCTGTTGCGTCTCCATGTCTTCCGTTCTACCTGCCCCGATATGCACCAACCCCCACTAGTTTCAAGACAGCTAGAATGTAAGTAACTATTCCGACAGAAGCAGCGGTAAATGCTGGCCAGATTTCAAGGCATCGTCACCACCAACCTCACCGTTTATCTCATGCTTTCTAAAAAGTAAGTCTCAAAGCAGTCCATAAAATATGCAAACACTTCGAACTTTTAAAAGCAAATGCGTCAATAAAATACAATTATTATTATTTTGCTGAAAGCACTCCTCCAACAACACTGACCCTATAAGAAGGACACATGCTACCCCAGCTTACTAAATGATTAACACCACAGACAGGCCGAAAATCATACTGTGGTATGATTCCAAGAAGGAACCAAGGGTAAACAGGAATGACTTAGCCTGGCAACTGAAAGCTGGCAGTGGTGGCGCCAGGCTGGGCAGAGCATTCCACAATCGGGGAGTGATCACTGAAAAAGCTTTTCTCACATTGTCCCCCCCTCTCAGAGGCGGCGCATGAAGAGAGACCGGCCTTATGACAGTCGCTGAGCCCAGGCAGGTTGTCCGCATGGCTAACATGGGGAGGTCGGCCTACAGAGACTTGGGTGAGATAGAAATGCATTTCTCAAGGGCAGCTGGAACCTGAAATGTGTCTTCCTTCTTCCAGGGCTATGAAGAGGCCCCGCTGCGGTGTCCCGGATAAATTTGGGGCGGAGATCAAGGCCAATGTCCGGCGCAGGCGCTACGCCATCCAAGGGCTGAAGTGGTCGCACTACGATCTTACTTTTTGGTGAGGTTTGCAGAGGAGACTGTGTGGGGCAGGGAGTCGAAGGGCTGATCTGCGGGAAAGGAGGGATAAAGGAGAATTAGCTGTGGGGCTGGATCTGTTGGAAGGAAGGCAGGCGATATAGAAAAGCATGACTTATGGGGGGCAGAATTCTGACTTGTTACCAGAAGAAAATGCAAATACGGGGTTATTTTTATGCACATTTTGTGTGGTCCTGATGTTGAAATCAACGTGGGACTTTTAGGAGATGAGACAATGAGGCAAAAAGCATGAGTAAAAAGGCAGCGTAGTGGCCTCTTGAGAAAGACCTGGGAAGACCTACAATTGGAAGGCAAAGTCTGACTCCTCGAGCTCCGCTCTCAATTTTTTGCTCTCCAGCTTCATTTTTGAGTGCCCAACACGTATCTTAGCAAACATCATTTGCACAAACTAAACACTTCAGATAGGAAGAAATCTGACGGTCCGAATAAGCCAACACGTTTTGCGCTACACATCCAGATTCTCAGGTTTCCAGGCAGCGGGGCAGATTTCTTCCACCCTATTTTTCAGTGCTTTCCCTGCAAGTTTTCCAAAGTGGCTGTCAGAGGAAGGGCAGAAGTCATAACAAGCTTTTGGCACCATTGCCCTGCATGAAGAGCTATCTTAAGAGGGGGAAGCAG
Source organism: Darevskia nairensis (assembly GCA_034642065.1). NCBI lineage: Eukaryota > Metazoa > Chordata > Lepidosauria > Squamata > Lacertidae > Darevskia > Darevskia nairensis. The sequence goes on from JAWWNI010000498.1 coordinate 14,886, forward strand.
CTAAATGGGGTGCATGACTGAGCAAGGAGTGAGAGCTTGGAAGGTAACTTTAGCCGGACAAAAGGAAATCTGAAGCTGGTTGGTCAGGGATGATGGATTAGGATTCAGTCATCCTGAAAGGGATGTCTTAAGTGATCCCTTTGCGGAAGCAACACAGGTTCAGAGGCCTACATGCCTGAGATGGTTGAGGTATCAGGACGGGCCTTTCCCAAACCTTTGGGATTTCAACTTCTGCTCCCGTTCCAGCATCCAGAACTACACACCCAAGGTGGGGGAGCACGCCACCTTCACCGCAATCCGGCGCGCCTTCAGCGTGTGGCAGTCTGTAACGCCACTGCGCTTCCGCGAGGTTTCCTACTCGGACGTGCGTGAGGGCCGCCAGCCGCAGGCCGACATCATGATCTTCTTCGCCGAAGGCTTCCATGGCGACAGCACCCCCTTCGATGGCGAAGGAGGCTTCTTGGCCCACGCCTACTTCCCTGGGCCCCACATCGGTGGCGACACTCACTTCGACGCTGCGGAGCCCTGGACGTCCCGCAGCGATGACCTTAGCGGTGAGTGGAAGTTTAAGGTGCTGGAAGGACCTTGGGGTGGGGTTGGGGAGATAAAATGTCAGGAGGAAGAAGCGTAAAAGGGTGGCAGACGTGACTGACGAACCCTTGTGTGGGAATGAGTCACTATGAGTAACAACCGGCGAGCAGAAGGAACCCCTCTCTCCTCATCGGCTTGAGACCAGCCAGAACATCACTTCCTTTTTCTAGTTCCCCAAATCAGTTCTAGACAAAAGCAGAAGGACCTCTTAGGAAGGAAACCCCCTGTATCCAATTCCTTATTTTCTCCTGAGTTCAGCCTTCGTTCAATCAGAACCGATATCTTTTGAAGGAATGGCTATCCTGTCCTTCATCTTGAGGGGATGGTTGACTCTGGCAAACCATTGGCAAAGGACGCTGGTAAATCGTTGCTTCCCTCCTCGTAGGAAACGACATTTTCCTGGTTGCGGTGCACGAACTGGGCCACGCTCTGGGTTTGGAGCACTCGAACGACCCGTCCGCCATCATGGCCCCCTTCTACCAATGGATGGAAACTGATAACTTTGAGTTGCCGGAAGATGACCGGCGTGGCATACAGCAATTGTATGGTATGGCCCCTCTTAACTTCCGTTGTGACTTCTGACCCCTTGACCTGATTCCTATTTCTACTCTTATATCACTCTCACATCCCTGAGCGGAGCTGGGCTGTGTAGCTGGTAGATACGAAACCCACTGTCAATTGTTCCCTTAGCACGGCCAATTGAGAGAGTGCCTCAAGGGAATGGCGGCCATGTTTTCTTGGCCTGCTTTCAGGCTTTCTGCTTCCAGTTCCACTCAGAATTGATTTTCCGACTTTACACTGACAACCAGCTGCCTCCTTTGGAATAGGGATATGCTCCAGAGCACGACGGAGTCATTCATCTCTGTTGTTTGCCCCCTGCCATTTTGTAAATGGTGGAATAGTGCCCTTGAACATGGAGGTTTGATTTTAAGTTGTTATGACTAAAAAAGGGGGGGAATCGCAGGCCAAACTAATATCACCCCAGTTCTTCGCTGTAACCCTGACTTCGCTGAGCCTAACCCTGCCCCCAAAGCTTTGAGATTAACCCTTTCCATTCTTGTCTCCAGGAACTGAAACCGGCCACCCCAGTAAACCTCCGCCTATCCCTCGAACCACTATGAAGCCCCGAGTCCCAGACCGGCCGCCCAAGAACCCAACGTACGGCCCCAACATCTGTGATGGGAGATTTGACACCATCGCTGTGCTAAGGGGCGAGATGTTTGTCTTCAAGGTTAGCCCAGTGCGGGGAGCATAATCAGAGCTTTAGGCTGTGGGGAGGGCAAAGCAGAGAGGGGAGGTGGTTATGGGTTTGTAGGAAGGGCGATAGCTCTGCTTTGGAGCCATCTCTGAAAATGCTATTATCTGGGTTTATGTTTGCTACATAAAAGAGATAGATTCATCATTCTGCAACAAGATTTTTTTTTTTGGGGGGGGAACCCTGAACTCTGCAACCTGTATATGAAATACGGAGATTTAGCAAATCTGCTTATTTTGCATAATTTATTAAGCCTGTATTAGTCATGGTTGCAGACTAAGGTGTATGTAGGCCTTTAGTGCCCACTCCCTTGGTAGCTACTGAAATTCTAAGTGGAATCTCCACAAACACAGGCTTAATATTATTTGCTATGTATTTTCAAGCTTGTCTGTTTAACCTTAAGGGCTAAAAATTTAATATTTAACAGTCAGAATGTAGAAATCAGTACCCAACATCAGCTTTCATTAGTAAACAACTGTGGAATTGCAAAAGTGTGCTAGCACCAGCTATTATTGCAACACCCATTAGCATCAGTATCATCATGTATGGACCCACTGACCTAAGTATGCAGGGCAATTTAAACACTGTTTTACATCATTTGACACGTTTGGAAACTCTCTGCTTTCCAGGACAAATGGTTTTGGCGAGTCCGGAACAACCGCGTGATGGACGGTCACCCTCTCCCTATCGGCCAGTTCTGGGTTGGTCTCCCCTCAACAATCAACACAGCCTATGAGAGAAAAGACGGCAAATTCGTGTTCTTTAAAGGTTGGTGGACTGTTACGAACTCTTTTGCTTCTGAAGGCAGCAAGGTCTTCCTCGGTGTGGAATGCCAATATGTTATATAACTACCGTATTTTTCGCTCCATAAGACACACTTTTTTCCTCCTAAAAAGTAAGGGAAAATGTCTGTGCGTCTTATGGAGTGAATGTGTGGTCCCTGGAGCTGAATTGCCATGGGGCAAAAGCAGATCGTGCTTTTTTTTTTTTACAAAGAGAGAAGGGGGTGTTGAAAGGAAGCCCACTGAGCTGTTGCTCAGCAAACTATCGGGGAGAGAGATAAGGGAGAGAGATTCCGGCCCCGCCCCCTTCCCCAGGCCTCCAGTTGAATGCTCTGCAGAGGAAGGCTGTTTCCCCAGCGACATGTGACTGGCTGATTAGATTATCTGTCTGGAAACTGTAGAAATGGCTCCCTTATCTGTCTGGAAACTGTAGAAATGGCTCCCTTTCCTGAAGCTGCAGAACTGTGAGTTAAACCCCATAAAACAGGATTTTTTCCCTTTGCAAAGTAAGCTCAACAACTTTGAGCTGATCCTCAAAAAATGGGGCTTTTCTCCTTTGCAAAAGAAGCTTCAGAGATTTGAGCTGATCCTCAAAAAAATAGGGCTTTCCCCCTCTAAAAACTAGGTGCGTCTTATGGTCAGGTGCGCCTTATAGAGCGAAAAATACGGTAAATATATTATTCCCCCTTTCCCAAATACTCTTTTTTGATTTATATACCTTTTAATTGCTGAAGTGGGCTGTGCCACTGTCCTGCCAAAGTCCCTTGCGTGGGAAAACAGCCTTGCAGGCCAAATTGGGACCTGTGCTGGGCCAACTTTGGCCTGCAAGTCAGAGCCCCACCCCATGATTCTTTGTGTTGTTTGATGGGGGTGGAAGTTTGGCCCTCTGACTAGGGAATGGTAGACATGGTTACGGCTGCTGGTGCATCTTGGGAAATTAGGTGACTCTCCTTTTTTCAGGGGACAAGCACTGGGTCTTCAACGAAGCCACCTTGGAACCCGGCTACCCGAAGCACATCAAGGAGCTGGGCAGAGGGCTTCCCACAGACCGGATCGATGCTGCTCTTTTCTGGATGCCGAGTGGGAAGACCTACTTCTTCCGGGGAGACAAGTGAGTTACCGATAAGCTGTTGCGGCCCACTAAAGCAGCTCACCCAGGTGGCGCTGTGGGCTAAACCACAGAACCTAGGGCTTGCTGATCAGAAGGTCGGCGGTTCGAATCCCTGCGACGGGGTGAGCTCCCATTGCTTGGTCCCAGCTCCTGCCCACCTAGCAGTTCGAAAGCACGTCAAAGTGCAAGTAGATAAATAGGTACTGCTCTGGCGGGAAGGTAAACGGCGTTTCCATGCGCTGCTCTGGTTCGCCAGAAGCGGCTTTGTCATGCTGGCCACATGACCCGGAAGCTGTACGCTGGCTCTCGGCCAATAAAGCGAGATGAGCGCCGCAACCCCAGAGTCAGACACGACTGGACCTAATGGTCAGGGGTCCCTTTACCTTTAAAGCAGCTCACATTCCGCACCCAGCGAACCAGACTTCTTACCCAGCGAACGGTTGAAATCGTTTCAGCTTCAACAGTCATTCGCTTTGCCAGATGAAAATGCGGGGAGGGTTTGGGTAACGAGTGCCGGCTGTTTTGAGGGAAGAAACCACCGGGTGGTTCAATGAGTCCTTTGCCCCCACACCCAGGTCAGAAGGGTAATTTGCACGTCAGGAGGCTGCAGACCTCGAGCAGAATTCTCTGTGGCTTTGCGCTGCCTGGGTACAGTTCACCATCTCTCATATCCCTGGACTCGCACTCAGGCTCTGCCTCCCTGCTCGGCAGGCGAGACAGGCGGGCGGTAGCCTTGGGATCCCACTTCAGTCAGCTTCCACCAGCCCTCCACTGTGCCGCAGGACACCTGTGTCGAGCCTGGGCTCAAAACTCTGCCTGCGGACATCTGCTCTGGCTCCTTGGGACCAAAGCAGAGTTGGAAGAGATTGGAGGTCTCATAGCCCAGCCCCTTTGCTCAGCGGTCCCACCCCTATGTGTATATGTGGCTGTAATTGTGTTTTTCTGGTTTTGATTGGGATGGCATTCAGTTTCGTTGTACTATGTACAATGACAATAAAGTATCTATCATCCATCCATCCATCCATCCATCCATCCATCCATCCATCCATCATGGTCTTTAGAAGCATTCTGTGCCCGAGTGTCTGAATCTCATTGCTGTGTCCAGGAGGCCATGTGCAGGGAGGATTGCCATGCAATGGCAGCTTCCCTGGGCAGAGTGTAGGGGAATTGCTGCAGGTTCTCGGGGCGAAGCAGGATGCCAGCCAAGTCTCTTTGGGAAGCGAGTGGTAATTGTGAGACCCTTTTTGTGAGCTGGCAGGTGACGCAGTCCTTTCTGTTTTCCGTGCATAATTTTGGGGAAGCTTTTTTGCAACGTGCCCCGAGCCCTAGAACAGGCTGTGTAAGCAAATGGACGCAGGAGGATAGGAGATTGACATAGTACCGAGTTAGGCCATTGGGGGCCCATCTTGATCAGTACTGTCTTACTGACTGACAGCGGCTCTCTAAGGTTTCAGGCAGCCCTGCTTGGAGTTGCCAGATATTGAACCCCTTCTGTATGCAAGTCAGATGCTGTACCACCAAGCTATAGCCCTTCCAAACAATATGCTACTGTGAGTTGCAGGGGGGAGGCAAATTGCTGAATATCAGGGCACAGAAGCAAGACACTGAGATCCAGCGCCGAGGGCCTTCTGGCGGTTCCCTCACTGCGAGAAGCAAAGTTACAGGGAACCAGGCAGAGGGCCTTCTCGGTAGTGGCGCCCGCCCTGTGGAACGCCCTCCCAGCAGAGGTTAAAGTGATAAACAGCTATCCTACATTCAGAAAATACCTGAAGGCAGCCCTGTTTAGGGAAGTTTTTAACCTGTGATTTTGATGTATTTTAATATCTGTTGGAGGCCGCCCAGAGTGGCTGGGGAGACCCAGCCAGAAGGGCGGGGTACAAATAAAAAATTATTATTATTATTATTCTGCTCCACCAGCTAACTAGGAATCTTCCTCGTCCTTCCCTTCTGGGTTCGGTAATTTCCCCAGTCAACACCTGCACATTTCCAAGCCTGTCTTCACATCCTTGAGGGCCAAGAGCTTGGCTTTTATTTCAAAAGAACGGCAACTGAGATTGTCAGGATGCTGAACGCTGCACCTGCTCTCAGAATCTCTGCTTTGCGTGATCACATTGAGAGATGGTGTTTCTGGTTCCTTATTAAACCTAAAGGTTTAAAACTCTCTTTCAGCTATGGTTGCCAGTTTGCTGTGTGCAAGTTAGTAGCCCTGCAGACCTCAGAATCCTGCCCAGGGCAAAAAGTCCCAAGTCAAGGCAGTGGGATGTTCTTCTGAGTAAATTTAGCTTGGCTGCACACTGCAGATGTTTTACCTGCAGATCCTCAAGAGCTGTGTTGCTCAATGAGGCCAAAGATCCAACAACTGCAGGCATGAGATATTCCAGATATTCTTAGACTGCAACTTTCTGAGCACTGGCCATGCTTGCTGAAAGGGCTGGTGGGAGTTTTCCACCCTTGGTCTAAGCCTTTCTAAAGACCTTCTTAGCTGGTAGGTCGGTGCCACATCATGCAATCTTGAATTCCAATTTAAGGCATTGTCTGGCCACCAGAGGGAGGTTTGATCACCGCTGCTGCAGTTTTCTTGCTCATCCCATCAGGGGGTTTTTGCTACAAAAAGGGAAGCAATTACTTTTCTCTTTCTGCTCTGCAGTCTTTTTAACACGGCGTTCTTTTCCATTCTTCAGATATTACCGCTTCAACGAAGAGAGCCGAACTGTCGAGGCCGGCTACCCCAAGCACATTTCTGTCTGGGAAGGGATCCCTGAGTCACTCCGGGGGGCTTTTATGGGCAGCGATGAGGGTGAGAAAGGGGGAGTGGAGGGGGGCTGTTGGGTGGGAGGAAAAGGGGGTTATGAAAAGGCTCCACTTTCTAACGCAAAGAAGAAGAAGAGTTTGGATTTGATATCCCGCTTTATCACTACCCGGAGTCTCAAAGCGGCTCACATTCTCCTTTCCCTTCCTCCCCCACAACAAACACTCTGTGAGGTGAGTAGGGCTGAGAGACTTCAAAGAAGTGTGACTAGCCCAAGGTCACCCAGCAGCTGCATGTGGAGGAGCGGAGACACGAACCCGGTTCCCCAGATTACGAGTCTACCGCTCTTAACCACTACACCACACTGGCAAAGCTAGGAAGGATGCAGCCCACCTGATACTGATACTGACTTATGTAAGGAGCAGCTGCCGACATTCTGTGACCAAGAAAGAGTGAACACGAATAAAATTGGATGGTGGTGTGCCGATAGGGTCAGGATTTGATACCTAATAGCTGGAGTCATTTTAGTAGGGAGCTTAATCCGCAGCCACCATATTGCAGCTGTCCAGAAAAAGTTGAATTGCTGCATTCTGAGACATTGTTATGCATTCATTTGTTTGTTACCAAGTGCCTAGTTCTCTTCCACTTGTGAGGCAGATTAGGCTGAGAGACATGGGCTGGCCTAAGGGTCACCCAGTCAGGATCATGGCTGAGAGAGGGATTTCAACGGGAGTAGGCCCAGCCCTCGTCCAAGATTGTCTCTCCTCACCGTTGCAGTGAAGGCAATGCCTGCCCCGTCCCCTGATGTTGGCAGAGGGTAGCCTGGCCTCAGCCGCAGGAATCTCTAGGTGCATAGATTATGCCAAGAATGCCTCCAAGGTGCTTCTTGTGTGAAAATTGACCCCCTACACACTCAGCCATTCAAAAGGCGCCCCGTTTTAATGACTAATAATCGTTTGAGCCTTCATGAAAGATGGCTGATGCGATACCGTTGACCGTCATTGTGAAGTTAATGTTGTGTTCCCAAAATGATTCAGCGGGTGGCAGCTGATAATCGTTTATTAAAACATGAATTTTTCATTATGTGAATTTTTTAAAAAGGAAGCTTTACCCTTCCCAACTCTGATTAGAAAGCCATTTTGCTACAATGAAATGTAAAATGCCTTAAAATGTGATTATAGCTTGAATTGGAATCCAGCCGTAAAAACTTGTTGATCTGGAACCAAAGGTTATTTTTATGAATTTCTAACGTGAAATGAAAGTGAAGATTCAGATAGAAAACATTTTGCTTTCAGAATAATGAAAGTACTCAGTGTGAAATACCGTTTTTCTCACAAAAAAGTCTCGGATGAAATAAAACATTGCCTTTATAATTTACACATGCCTTTATAATTGACACATTGGTGTCAAAATCCAAAGAGAAGGTCTGAAATGAACATTTGGGCCACAAATTCTCCATATGTACTCATATGGGGGGCAGAAAATGAAATTCGGATTCCAAAGCTTAATCCGCAAAACACAGGCAGGTATCACTTTAATTCCAAATATGCCCACGAAATAAAACGTGCTTTGCAAGGTCCTCAACTTGAAACTGAAAATTAACTTTGAAGTAGCCACCAGACAGATCCTACATTCCTGCCTCAGATGGGTTTACAATTTAAAAGTGGGATTCAGAATTTCACAAAAACCATCTCGGATTTTATTGGAAATGATCCCATTGATGCTCCCGGATAATTTTCCCCTTTGCTGTTAATTGACTCACATTTTCTTCCTTATCTCTCCTGTTTCTTGACCACACCCTATTCCTCCCCCCCACCCTGCTTACAGTTTTCACCTACTTTTACAAGGGAGACCGTTACTGGAAGTTCAACAACGAGAAGCTGAAGGTGGAGCCAGGGTACCCCAAGTCTGTGCTCCGAGACTGGATGGGATGCAGCTCTGGCGGCGACCGCCAGGAAGACGGCGAGGAGGTCATCATCATCGAGGTGGACAATGCAGAGGCAGGGGAGGTGAACGCAGCCGCCGTGGTGCTGCCCATTCTCCTGCTGCTCACCATCTTCGCTCTGGGGATCGCCCTGTTCATCTTCAAGCGCTACGGCACGCCCAAACGGTTGCTGTATTGCCAGCGTTCTCTGCTGGACAAGGTGTGACCAGGCGAGCTCCCTCGCTGGGCCGGGAGCACAAGGGCACTCCTGTCTCCCCCGCCTTGGCCACCATCTCTCCTCCGGTGCTTCTTTCGTGAACCCTTTTGCCCTAGTCGCCACACTCTTCCTTCTCTGGCCCTGCTGCCCTTTGATCCTCCCTGCATTCCCCTTCTTGCCTTCTTCGTTCTGCCACTGCTCCTTGCGTGCTACTTCCTTAAGCCAAGTCCTGTTCTCCTCTTCTCCACTTCCGTTTTCTCCTACTGCATCCTTTCCCCTGGTCCTCCTCTCCCTCCTTCCTCCCCTCCCCTCTCCTCCTTCTCGGTCTCTTCACATCCCCTCCACCCCTCGGTTTCCATGCAAGCGGGTGTGCTGAGCATGCTCATCACGAGTGTAACTTGAGGAGGCAGAAGAGGACCTTCTTCCCCCCATGCTGGTTTCGGTCTCCGCCCGACCCCCGTCGCAGTGCACCCCTTGACCTCCCCTCGGGAAAAGGAGACTTTGCTTTGACGTGCCAACCTGCAAGGCAGGGGGATAAGACGGCACACTGTGAACGCCCACCAAGGTTCCCCCCGCGCTCTCCCATGGGTGGGATCGAGGTTAAATTATCACGGCGACCCTCCCAAGTATCCGCTGTTGTTCCTGCCACCCACCCAGCAACCTTCTTCCAGGGTCACATGGGAATGAGTGATGGGCAGAAGGATGGGTATCCTCGATTAGGAGCGATGGGAGGGGAGTTGCAGGTTTCGGCCTTGTGGTGGGCGGAGCTATGCAGACGAAATAGGGGAGCTGCAGGATTTTGGGGCGGGGCAACGTAGCTGGGAATAAATCACGGCATTCCAAAAAGGGAACTCTTTTTATCATTCCATTGGGCGTGGCTTGAAAAGGAGGGAGGAGCCATGGCTGGCCAATAGAAGCGCTTATGTAGATTACCCAACAGGGAGTGGCAGGGAGGGCCCTTGGTGGAAGACAAGGGGCAGGGTCTAAAATGTGGGGCGTGGCATGACAGCTCGTACCTTTTGGAGGTGGGGAAGCATCTTAAAGGGCCAAACCTTGGGAAAGTGGAGGTCTCCCACATAGCTTAGGTGGAGTTGGCCATTGGTACCCTGAATGCAACAGAGAGCGGGGCAGGTTTGGGAGCAGGAGGAAAGGGAAGGGTGGTTGTGGCGGTGGAGGTGGAGGAGGAGGTGTAGAATGGGATGGAGGTGGTCAGCACGGTTCAAATGATTTTGCATAAATGTTTACTCCAATGTCTGATTATTATAACTGCATGACGTTTACAGTTGTCACTTCCAATCCATTATGGATTCTTAAAAAAAAACCAAACAAAGCAAACTAGCAATTTCCAAAAACGAAAAAAAAAGAAAAAGTGGAAGAAAAATTCCTATTGCACCAGAGAACTGCCTCAAACTGCCTTATCCTCCTTTCTTAGGGAAAATGTTTAATTTTGTTTGTTTGTTGAATATGTAATTTTTTTTAATTATTCTATAGAAATGCCTTTTTTGAAAAAAGAAAGTTTAAAATAGTGCATTAACAGGGTGGGGAAATCAGAATAGGGGTGGGAGGTGGAACCCCCAAATCCTGCAGGCCGGGAACGAGGTATCTAAACTCTCTCCTATTCAGACCATTTTCCATTGGGGGTGCGGGGAGGGTATGTCTGGATTCTGGGTCTTGTGTTTTCAAATGGTCTCCAAACGGAATTAAACTGTGTTTAACGATACATTTGGGTTTGTGGGCGGGTTTTAATATTGTTTATTGTTTCACTTTATTGTTATTATTATTTTGCTATTATTAATAAACACCCATTCTTTGGGAGGGGAATATAACATACATTGCTGGGGCCTGTAGGCTGTTTTAAATCTGTTATTCCTTTTAACGTTTAGCAATAAAAACCCCCATTTCTGGGTGGAAATGGACTCAAAATGCTGGGAGTTTTCAAACATTTATTTTATTTTATTTTTGTCCCGACACAATTTGTTCATGACTATTTTGTTATTAAAAATAATCACCAGAGAAATTTTTTTTGGAAAAAAATAAATGCTGGAATTTCCCCTCCTTTTTAGTAGTATGTTGTATTAAAGTGTGATTTATATTTCTTTTTGGGGGGGAATTAATATCTAAATACTCCCGAGATATTTCTGCACATTCCTGGAAAGTTTGCTTGCTATTCCTTTTCATTGACCCAAAGAAATGCTAATATAGAAATCCACAATGTGTTTGGCCCATTAAGGGCTAAGAGCCAAGTTCAAATCTAAGAATAATCACAGAGCTACGCTTCTCAAGAGTGTTTTAACAATCAATCCATTTTCCCAGGGAACTCTTGAAAACTGTAGCTCTGTGAGGGATATAGGGCTCTCCTCTTAACAACTTTCAGCACCCTTAACAAACTACACTTCCCAGGATGCTTTAGGGCACGCATCCCCAACCTGCGGCCCTCCAGATGTTTTGGGACTACAACTCCCATGATCGCTAGCTAACGACCAGTGGTCAGGGATGACCACTGTAGTCCAAAACATCTGGAGGGCCGAAGGTTGGGGATGCCTGCTTTAGGGGAAGCTGCTGTGACTGTTGAAAGTGCTATGATACTGCTTTAAATGTATAGTGCGGAATGAATGAACGGCCACGGAAATGGCCTGCTAACGCTTCCCTGCCAAAATTAGCTGCTCGAAATCATCCTGGGATACTTGGTGGAGTCAAAACACCAGAGCGAGACTTTGGCTGTGATGAAAGTCACAGGGAGAAGATGAATTGCAAAAACACCACACTTCCTGTCCCCCCTGCTCCCCTGATCTTTTCAGAATTGAAGCTTTGCGTTTGGGAAATTTCATGATGATACCGCATTTGGAAAAGTGCATCTCGTTTTGCAATGTTTGTTTTGAAAGCTAGTTTCCGAGTACTGTATTTTGTTTTGCACGTCAACACCATAATTCTGGGAAATTCAGGGGCAAGTTGTTTGTTGCTGGGGGAGTCAGCTGAGTTGGCACAGCGATTAGGGAAATGCACTCTGCACGTGGTCAGGAGCACTGTGCTCCATCTTCCGTGTGTGTTCCAGAGCTGAGCTGTAGACTTCACAGTTGTGCGGCTGAAATCCTGCCGGTCACACTTTGGTTCAAAGTGAGCCCTGGACAGCCTCTGGAACCAGGTGTTTTAGCAAGGATTCCTTGACTGGGATAAGTGGGATGTTTGTATGTCTTAAGGCAACTTTTGGCCATCTTGGGGACTACCTCTATGGCAGTGCTGTGCACTTTGTTTAACATACCATAGCCAACCTATTTTGGATAGCAAGCGCATTTGCAAAACGGAGAAGCTTACAGGTGCCATGCACCACCCTATTCTGAGGGCTGCAACAGAATGCTTTTCTCAAGCCTGGTTTCCACAGGGACAGGGGTGGAGGGAACCCTGTGGGCACCAAGGAAGCCCCCTGTGGGTGAGTGTGCACCCATGGGTGCCATATTGGCAGCCCGCAGCCTAGCGAGCTATAGCCAATTAAAGGGGTTGTTTTTAAGAACCACGGTTGTGCATGTGACAGAAAAAACTATTCTAAGCACACACTCCTAGCCGTGATGGCTGTCGTCGTCCCTCCACTGTCAGACAGAGTTTACCTGCAAATGCCAGTTGCCGAGAACCACAGATTCCTGCATTGCAGGGGGTTGGACTAGATGACCCTTGGGGGGTCCCTTCCAACTCGGACGATTCTATAAAAAGGGTGCTAGGCCACATGAGCTATTCGCAGGGCTAGAACGAATCCATTAACACACACCCCCTCCCCAAAAGTACTATATGAAAGTCAAATCACCAGAGATGTACGCGTGACGCACAGCCCCTGTATCCTGTCTCTGGCATTGTGACGTTGGTATAACCACGGCTGTCCCCCGCCCCCCCCCTGACACACACATTCAACTGAGTCAGGAATAATTCAATAGATACTGGCAAGGGCTGCAGGGAGGCTACAGCTCAAATGTTTTGGCTTCATGCGCGAAGATGTGTGTGGGGGTGACCCTGAAGTAGGGGGGAGCCCTGAGAAAGTGGGGCTGGGAGGGCGGGTTGCTGAGGCTCAATGGGAGGGGGGGCTGCAGCAAACGGCAACCCTCTGCACTGCTGTCTCTGCAGCCCCTTGGATGTCCCCGTGGGTCTCGTGCGCTTGGCAGAGGCCCCAGGCGCTGATCTCATCCATGCTTTCGTGGCCGCTGCATCTGGAAGCAATTACCAATATGGGGTGGGAGGGAAGGGGGGGTGAGAGATGTGTTCAAAACACAGCTGGGATCAGCAAGGCAGAGCTGGCAGGGTTGGGGGGAGGGATGGGGAGAAACTAAACACACACACAGGGCCTCAAAATCCCGAAGCTTTGGGGTTGGGCTTTGTGTTGTCAGTCACAGCTAGGATCACGGGATGGAAAGAGGATTTTTTTGGGACGGAGGGGGGAAAAAATCCCTACTCTGTTCCCGCCCCTGGCTGAGCCACTGACCCAAATTTGGCATCCAAGTTCCTGTATTAGAAAGCTTAAACAGAGACAAATCCAGGGGACAAGCAGACAGGCTGCACTCGAGACAATGGAAGAGTTTCGCAAAACCACGTCCTCCAAGATCACAGGCAACACAAGCCAACCCTACATAATCAGAAGGCTTGTTGCCATTTCTCTGTACCAAACCTGGCCCCAACAGAAATAATAGAACTGTAGAGTTGGAAGGGACCACGAGAGCCATCGTCCAACCCCCTGCAGTGCAGGAATCTTTTGCCCAAGGTGGGACCCGAACCCACCACCCCGAGATTTAAGATTGCCGTGCTCTGCCAACTGAGCTGTCCCAGAAATCTGAAAGCAGATCGTGAGCAGTGTGTCAGTACTCTCCCCGCTTAGGATTTCCCAGATACTGGCATCCTGCCTCCGATAAATTTCAGAGGCTGCCGTTTGCACAATTCCCCGGAGGCGAAAAGCCTCCAGGGAAAATCGGCAACAGGGCCAAAGACTTAACCGTTTTAAAATTATTATGGCACCAAAAATTACAAGCGTAACCACTTTGTTAAGGTGTCACAATACTGTGATGCTCGCTGCGAAAATGGCTACTGGGTGTGACAGGAAACATTCCACCCGATTAGGAAAAAAGGCAATTTAGGAGGGGTAGAAAACCACCAGAATAGATCATTGCGGTAGCGGTGAATGTGTGGGAACCTCTTTTCCATTGGGAAGGAAGTAATATTTTTGTGTTTGTGTGTGTGCACCTCTGCCTTTCAAGTCCCTCATTCTCAGCCCTTGATGCGTCTTCCTTCCTGCAGTGCTGTGACTTCACCTCCAGCAGGCAGTGGTTCCCACGGGGCCAAGAGAGGGAAGGTGAAAATAAAATAAAATATGAAGAAGCAGCGAGCCATCTCAAGAGGGAATCTACATGGCAGGAGGGGAAAAGGAGCGCTCCCTTTTCCAGAGGAGAGGGCCAAGATTCCTTCCAGCCTGGCGTAAGGCCACCAGGAGGTCTGCAGCCAGGCCAAGATCTCCTCCAACCTAAACACACACACACACAGTTCCTCAGGCCAGCTGACAAAGGCAGAAAAATATTAAGTGTGTAATCCTGCTGACTCTCCCCAACCCTTGTACCTCCTCTAACCCTTAGGCCGTATGGTTCGGGGAGAGGTAGCAGCAGCTTAAGCTTCTCTTGGAAAACCTCCCTGGAGCGATGGGACTCCGAACTGCTAGGACAGTGGAGCAAGGGAAAGCACTTTGCGCATGCTTTGGGGTCCTCTTCGCAGGGTTCCAGGGCTCCTTTTAACAGCTACAGATTATTTGGGTAGGCCTTTGCACCCTAAATACTTCCCCATATATTTTAATTTTTCTCTCCCCCCCCCCCCCACTTTGCAGATTTTAGATTCTCCAAGTTTAAAATGTCAGAGGTCTAATCTAGGTTTCTGTTTGCAGCAACGTGTTACTGCTGTAAGCCACGTTTGAAAACCTAGATGAAAAGAGGGGATGTGCAGTTTAAAACAAACACGGTACCCAAAATTTACCATTGCTTTTAAGAGTGATACAACAGTCCTTTAACATGTATGGTGTGGAGGTGACTCTAAGATGCATGACCCTGAGATGAGCTGGTTGCAATGCCCCAGCTTCTGCCCAAACCGTTTTTTAAGCCTAACCCACACCCCATCAAGCTGCATTAAAATTGATCCTCCGCCAAGCAGTGACCGGCTACTGTGCAAAAGGACCGCCATTTTGTGCCGCTTCCCCCTTAACCCAAACAAACAGGAGCTACAGGTTCCATTTTCTTTGGACAGGAACGTTCTAGAAAGGCTCTCGATGGAACAATCCGGTCAATTTCCCCACTGCAAATGCCAGGTGGGCACCACGGGAGAGAGACCACAGCATGGAGACGGAAGGATGGGGCAACCTTGCCAAAGCTTAGCCAGGCAGGGCCTGTTTCTCCTTTGCCCGCTGCCTCATCATCTTAAGATACGGCACACAAAATGGCTGCCGAGGCAGTTGGCCCCATGCGAAGGCTCTAGGGCAGTTCTTGAACTAGAACCAGTTGGGAATCTGTTATTCCTCCTTCCCTGGTATTAAAAAAGAGAACATTTAAAAAACAAAAACAAATCAAGCCCCAAATTGGAGGGGTGTGTGTGTGAGGGGGAAAGTATTTATTTGGGGTCTTGCTTTTGGGAGCTTCCTTTCGGTTGAAGTCTGTTGCGTCGCTTTTCCTCTGCCTGCCGCTCTCGTTCATTCCGCTTAGCTTTCCACTTCTCCACCCCATGATCCATTTCTGCGGAGATCATGGCTACTCGACGCTGAGGAGGCAAGGTGAAGAGCGAGGTGAGCTCAGTGCCTGAGGAAATCCTCAGCGGCCATTGGACAGGCGCCGTCTCTATTGGCCCCATCTGCATTAGACGTTCAAAGCAGTATCATACCACTTTAAACTGTCACAGCTTCTGCCTGATTCCTCGGAACCATAGTTTGTTTTTTTTAAAAAATAAAACACACACACACAAAATCAAGCAGTATATAAATTTTAGGAAATAAAAAACAAGGGTTCTGAGTGTTGTTAGGAAACCACTATTTCCCTCAGAGAACTATCATTCCCAGAGTTCCCTGTGAGGAAGGACAGATTGGTAAGCCACTCTGGGAACTGTAGCTCTGCTTGGGTGCAGATGGGGCTTTTTTCAACAAGCGTTTTAAGCGATTCTCTTTATCGCAGTCTATATTCATATTGGATCTGGAACAGTTTCTACACATGAAATTGCTTTTTTAACAGCGTTGTTTTGTTTGTGTACATGGAAACACTTTTTAACATATGGAATCTTAAAAATCGCTTTTACATATGGAATTGCATTTAGCTCTGATGCTTTTTTAAACTGCGAAATCACTTCAAGGTGTTTTAGGGGGAAGCGATTCATACGCTGAATCAAATAAATAAATAAAATAAAATAAAATAACATAATCCGTTGCTGAGGTTACATTACGTTACGCCATGAATTTTAAAACGGGTTTCAAACTGCACTGTCCTTTCTCAAGAAATCCTGGGAACAGTTCAGCCGTATTCCGGAAGGCACGAAGCTAAAATTCCAAACGTTTGTGGGTATCGATGGGATTCAAACCGGTTTACGTTCATAGCTGTAATGTAAACCCACCAAGGCTCATGCTTCCCTCCCACCCTTATCCCAGTTTCAAGAGGTGAAAGAGCTGGCTGAAGTTGCTCAGCAATGGGCACTCTGCATATGCTCATAGGCAACCTGCATCTGAGTATATGCAGACTTAATTCATGAGATCCAGGACTGAGCTGGCCATTTAAAAACAACAACAGACCTCTAGAGAGAAAACTCCCTGCCTAAGAACCCACTGGATCCTTTTTTCTATAGGGCAGGCACGCCCAACAGGTAGATCGTGATCTACCGGTAGATCACAGGACGTCTGTGGTAGATCACCGGTAGATCACTGGCTCCCCCAAAGAAGCTCAACAACTTCGGCTCCCCTAAAAGCTCAACAACTTAGACCTGAACCCCCCAAAAGGGGGTAGATCACTGCCAGTTTTTAACTCTGTAAGTAGATCACAGTCTCTTGGGAGTTGGCCACCCCTGCATAGGGCAACAGCATAGTAATAGCTCCAGATTGACTTAATTCCATCTGTTATTACACCTGTGAGGTTTTCCAGCATTCTGCCAATCCAGGAAGCCCCACACTCTTCCTTAACGGAATTCCAAAATTCCCCCCAAACCAGGACTCCTAAGGCTCTTAGGCGCTCTGGCTTCCACTTACAGCCAAGTTTTCATTCCTTTCCTTCCGACGGAGATGATTTTTCATTGGTGGGGCTGGCCGCCCATCTGGGGTAGAGAAAAAAACAAAAAAGGATACTGATACTTGCTCCTTCCCTGTATGCTCAAAAGTACAAGAAAGTAATCTTAATAGCACCTCATGCCAGGTTGTTACGGTTATTTCAACATGGATGCATGCACTCTTCCAGCCTTCCCAAGCTGGCGCCCTCCAGAGATTGGACTACAACTCCCATCACTCCCAGCAAGAGGCTGATAGGAGTTGTAGTCCAACAACCTCTGGAAGGTGCCTGCTTGGCAAAGGATGCTACAGTCACATCCTTTTACTGCGCCCTCAGATCATGGCAGATAGTAACAAGTTTTATGGGCCAATTTTTAAAATATATATATATATATTTTTATTAAAGATTTCTTAGTTTACAAAAGTACATGCAATGTCTCTTTTTTCAAGCTGCGTTTTCTACAGATCAGTTTCATTTGCTGTGAGACATTAGTGATACATTAGGAAGAAAAGGGGGAAAGAGGTGGAGGGAGGAATTGTGATTATGGGCCAAATTTTAACACTAAAAGTTAGTGCACTTAGCAAAGTACACTGGTTCTCTTCCGGATTAACCGAGTTGTGAGTTGGGGTGGAAGAGGAGATTATAAATACTGACCTAGTTGGATCAATGGTCCGATATCATGCAAAGGCAACGCTATTTTTATTTTGCAAGTCTGCAGCCTAAATACAATAAAACAAATAATATAAACACCAGTTTTTCTTACCAGCAAACGACCAGTCGGGAAGGTCTGTTAAGGGTCCGTAATGTGAAGGGTTTATAGGGAAACCGTGCCTGGAAGGAAGTATACAGAGGGCAAAGTCATTTGCAGTGCTGCCAGAAAAGTATTACTAAGTATTAATAACTAGTTGAATTTAGCCCGTTCAATAACGGGCGCTAGAGGAGGAGGAGGCAGGAGGAGGCAGAACAGCGGCCGCTGGGGGGTGGAGAGGGGCTCCCTCCCCCTTCTTAGTTTTCCCTGGGGGCGGCTGTAATGGTGGCGGTAGCGGCGCCGAGGATGGGGCGGCCCTCTGCGTCCGTGCGAGGCAGCGTGCGCTGCCGCTGCCTCGCGGACACGCCCCCCTCTCCGCCCGCTCCAATCCCCGCGTCCGTGTGGGACACGGACATGCGCAGTAGCGCAATTCCGTGACACACGGAATGGACGCAGGGACACAGCAACTTTATTATAGAGGATGGAGTAAATAAGATGAAGGATCTCTCTCTAGTTCTGAAGAGGCCCCCCTCTATCTCTGGTACTCACTTCACTCTCCAGGCCCCACCAGACTGATCTACAGTACTGCAATGGAAGGTCCGAGATACCGAAGCAATTTTTGACAGCCGAGGTCCTGCAGGGTTGGAAGTAGAAAGAGAAATTCAGGATTCAGTTAGAATCACGGTGCCTTGTACTCTTGAAACCACTGCATATAGATAAATATACTTTAGGGGACCCAAAGCTTTCTAAGCATTCTTTTGGTAACTGTTACAACCACCCTGTTAGGCAGGTTTATATTATTATTATTATTATTATTATTATTATTATTATTATTATTACAAAGGCTCCACTGCCCCAAGGCTACCACCAAGTTCATGGGCAGAGGCAAAAACTGACCCGAGAACTTTGCAAGGATGATGTGCTCTGTGGTAGAGGAAAGCAGGTACTCATCTGGATTAGCACCCCCCCCCATTATGGCAGGAGTGGGGGAAACCTGTAGTCCAGCATTCACGAAACCTGTGCCCTCCAGCAGTTTTGGACTACATTTCCCATCAGGCTGTGCTGGCCCGGGTTGATGGTAGTTGGAAGTCCTACATCTGGCGGGTCAAATCGCCTCTCCCTCTCCTTACTTTACAGGAACATAAGAGAAGGCTGCAGGATCAGGCCAACGGGCCATCTAGCCCAGCATCCTGTTCTCACGGTGGCTGACTAGATGCCTGTGGGAAATCTGCAAGCAGGATTTGAGCCATCTCCCCACTTGCAAGTTCTAGCAACTGGTATTTCGTAGGCACAACAGTACAATAGCATAATGCTATAGCGAAAGCCGGTGCATAAATCAGTTATAACCATTATGGGCTCTGGCAACGGCTCGTGCTTAAAATGCCGAGAATCGTATTATATTTTCATCGCAACACACAAGCTAAAAGAAACTAAGCAAATGCCATTTAGAAATCATATATATAAAAATATATATACAGTGTGTATATATATGTATATAATACATTTAAAAGTCGCGCACCCCCCCTTTTAAAAAAATTGCTAGAAAGGCAACTGTGCAATATTATTATTATTATTATTATTATTATTATTATTATAGTTTCACGTTACAGAATTTGACACAGGTATAATTCTGGAACAGCAACCTGCGATGATAATAAGAAAAGAAGGGCACTTGGGGGACAACTCCTCTCTTTTACCCCGCAATCCTCCCATGCATGTCTACTCAGGAGGGATTCCCCATCGGGTTCGGTGGGCCTGACTCCCAGAAAATAGCTTTCTGCTTCTGGACAGCCATGCAAAATCCATAGCCCCGCTCCCTTCCCTAACTCTCCCACCGGCAAGATTTCCGTACCCAGCCTCCGAGCCACGCAAGCTGCCATTTTGACACTAAACATCGGAGAAAGGGACCATGCGCTTCCGTTCGCAGAGGTTGTACGGAAAAACACACACAACTCCACTGGGAGTCGCCATTTTTAAATGAGCGCCGCCATTTTGGGATAATTCGTCAGGGGAAACCACCCACTTGCGGCCGGAAAGGTCGCCTCATCCGGAAGCCTTGCGAGACGTAAAAAAAGGCCAGGAGGGCGCCATCTTGTACGGACCGTTTCAGAGTTCTAAGAAAAAACCGTAGGAAAGGGGGAAAAACGCCCGAAGACTCCGTAAACCCAATCGGATATAGCTGCACATTCCCACAGGCCCCGCTCCAGGGCCTTGAGAACGTGAGCTGATCAATGTTCCTAGTTGCCTAAGGGAGATCTTTTCATTAGTGAGAGCAGCCATTTTGGTACGGGGACCCGGATGTGAGTACCGGCAAACGAAGCGCGGCGCCATTTTGTGATTTAAACCGGAAGCTATATCCCCACTCACCGTATTGGGTTAGGCCTAACCGTTAGGGAACACGCTCTGCGTCGCCTTTTCACATGAAAGATGCATTTCCCTTTCAGAACTAACACCTCTGTCTCTAACACAACCCATAGCCTCAGGAAAGGCGGCGTGCTTGTTTGTTTACAGTATTTATTTCTGAAGTGCCCAGACTGCCATTTTTCTTAAGGGCGGAAAGGCGCTCTTTGGCCATCTTTGAAACGGGCAAGGCTTTGCCGTCGCCATCTTGGCCTTCGGTTGCTAAGGAAGCCGTCGCCCTTGGAAACGACATAAACAGGAAGAGGAGTCGCAGTGCGGAGGCCTTTGCTGGCAACCTCGGACTCCTGGGTTCCTGGAGGTTGGGTGGATCAAGTTGCCCCCCCCCACACACTTTGAAGGAACTTGGTCTTTAAGCACGTGTATAACATAGATCTATTAAATTATAGATTTATAAAGCGCACATTTATAAATTGTGATCTGATATACTGTATATTAAACAGGTGTGCATGTATGGTTCATGCAAGTGGACTCCTTCTCATAACTGGAGCCCAAACCTGCTTGCATTTCAGTGAAGCCAAATCAATGCGTGTTTCTGCCTGTGATACCGGTACAACTGAAATAAAAGGTGCAGGAGCACAGCCAGTGAAAAAGGTGGCAGCCCTAAATTTAGCCACGGGGGTGGGTGGTGGGTGGGGTCAGGGAGTTAATGTAACAGGGTGAACCCCTCCCCTGCTGCTCTTGTCCCAATTCTCTTACAGCTTGATCCTGTGCATACTTGCTAGGTCCTCAGTCCCACGCTTTTGCTCCCAGGGAAGTGTACAAAGGATTGTGCTCTTGCAGTGTAGTCCTGTTCATGTCCCATTGAATTCGATTAAGCTTATTCCCAGGTAGGTGTGCATAGGGTTGCAGCCTGATTCAAAGCCATTATACGATTTGCAAATGTGGAATAATGTGTGGCTCATTTTATCCAGAAAACAATTTGCAAGTAGCCAGGATGCAGGGTGTGTGTTGTGTAGCAATTGTCAAGAGTCGCACAGGACCTTTTTTGTCTGAAGGAAGAGTTCAGTGTGGCTTGGAAAGTTGCCATCATGTGTGATTTATAGAGTCTGGGAAAAGATATAACATTTGAAGTTTTGGATTCCCACTTGCCATTCATTTGTCAAGTTGTGAAAACAACAACTCCCCGGCTCCAACTCCCAACTACTACTATCAGAAGCGAAGGTTAAGTTCGTGGATCATAGAACTGTATGGTTGGAAGGGACCCCTGAGGGTCATCTAGTCCAACCTCCTGCAATGCAAGAATGGTTGCGCGATTTTCCTCTTGAACCAATCTGACAGGCTTGGTTGCCTTCAGGTCTGATAACCTTTTCATTTTGAAACATTTGCCCCGGTAGGTCTAGCAAGCTGCCGATTCCCACAGGTCTCTTTGTCTCTGAAGAGGCGCTCTGTGTGACTCGGGAGGCTTGGCGTCTCACAGGATGCATAAGAGGGCTGCTGCGGGAAAGTGATAGCGCCGTTTGTGAGGGTGCAGACGCGTGAGACGTTCCTGCAGGAAGCCAATTCTTGGACGGCTCAGCCATGGGGTGCCCCAGAGGCACTGCCAGTCCTCTTATCTCCCATAACACTCCCCCTGCCCCCACCTGGCACCAGACGGACCTTGGACTCGGTCAATGGCTCACCCTCCTTTACCCCCCCTCACCCCGCCCCCGGCAACCCTGGTTAGTTCCTCATGTTAAAAGTGCTGTTCTGGCAGCTTCTGCCTCTTTATTCTTAAGCTGGCGTGGGGATAAGACGACAGAGCAGGAGGAGGAACTACGCTGTGGACTGTGAGTGTCTGTCAGTTTCTCTTTCCCATCATCCCCATCTATATACCCCTTTCTGCCCCCTAATAATACTGTGTGGGAGGTGGGTGGGAATCCAGCCCCAGAACTGCTCTCTCAAAGCTGAAACCTCTCTTTTTCTGGTTCCCAGCCCCCTGCATTCTCCACACACCCCCATACACCTCTCCCTGGGCAGAAAAGGAAACCTACAGTGCCTAGCTCCCAACCTCTTAAGATTACCCAACCATTACCTGTTTGGGCTGTTCAGATTTAAGAGATAGTGTCTAGGTAACCTCAGTGCCCCAAACTCGCTTGCTGGACTCGCCTTCCAGAAATGAGGATCAAGGTTCTAGTGCTCATTGCAGCTCTTCAGGCAAATAAGAGGTAAGAACCAGGCCCTGGGTCCCAGTATTTGGGAGGCAGGGGGACATCTGCCTGCTTCTAGCACTTGTTTGTCTCCTGGGATAGCATGCTCCCCGCCCCCCTGGGAAAGTAGAGGCACTCTTGTCCAGTTTCCTACCTGCCTGTGCATGCCAGCTTACACCCCCAACCTCTTTTCTCCCAATGCCCTGTCGCAACTTGCACCTCCTGGAAGAGAATGCCATCCTTTTGGGTGTTGTACCTCCTAGAGCTACTACTTTATATTAGCAAAATGTGCCATGAGTACAGCAGAAACGGGAGAGTGTTCTTCAAGTTGTTAAGGAGTTTGGGAACCGCTGCCTTTAAAGCGCAAGAGACAAAACCATCTTCTTGGTTTTGAAATGTGCCAGGTGCACGAGAGCTCAAATGCCTTAGGTCCCACAACACCTGAAAGATTGCTTACATCCCAACAGACCCTCTTAGATGCTAAGATTGGCAGAAGGGGTCCTCTTGGTAGTTCCTTCCCCCTCTGAGGCTGGGGTGTAGGTGGAGTGGCAGGCCAGGAGAGGACATGATCTCTGGTGAACCCCCTAAGACGTGAATCTGCCTCCCCACAGACGTGTGTCTGGCACCTTCATTATACATCTTCTGGAGGATGCTGAAGGCTGAAGACACCCCTCCTTACCCTGGCTTTTGACACTTGAGGCTTATATTTTTATCTATATGATTGTAAATTGTCTCAAATGGTTTTTAATGTTATGTTTCAATGATGCAACCTGCCCTGGGAGACCTTATGGTTGCAGGGCAGGTAATTAATAATAATAATAATAATAATAGTAGTAGAACCGTTCCTCTTCTTGTGAAGAGTGTGGTGTAGTGGTTAAGAGCGGTAGACTCGTAATCTGGGGAACTGGGTTCACTTCCCCGCTCCTCCACATGCAGCTGCTGGGTGACCGTGGGCTAGTCACACTTCTCTGAAGTCTCTCAGCCCCACTCACCTCACAGTGTTTGTTGTGGGGCAGAAAGGGAAAGGAGAATGTTAGCCGCTTTGAGACTCCTTCGGGTAGTGATAAAGCAGGATATCAAATCCAAAACTCTTCTTCTTCTTCTCTTCTTCTTGCCAAGCTATGGCCAAGACCACCCGCTACGAGGCGACTCCTCAGGATGAGCTGCCGGCCAACTCCGTACCCAACGGGACCCCAAATTCCTCCTCCCTCCAGCCCCTCGAGGACTCCTCCGGCAGGTCTTCCGATGACTCCATGAAGCTGAAGAAGGAAATCTCCCTGGTCAACGGGGTCTGCTTGATCGTGGGCAACATGATCGGCTCGGGCATCTTCGTCTCGCCCAAGGGCGTGCTGATGTACAGTGACTCGTACGGCCTCTCCCTTGTGGTCTGGGCCGTGGGAGGGCTTTTCTCTGTCTTTGGGGCCCTGTGCTATGCAGAACTGGGCACCACCATCAAAAAATCGGGGGCCAGCTACGCCTACATCTTGGAGGCCTTTGGGCAGCTGCCGGCCTTCATCCGCCTGTGGACTTCTCTCCTCATCATCGAGCCCACCAGCCAGGCCGTCATTGCCATCACGTTCGCCAACTACCTGGTGCAACCCGTGTTCCCGTCCTGCGAGGCGCCTTACCTGGCAGCCCGACTCTTGGCCGCCGCCTGCATCTGTGAGTGAGAGTGTGTGAAGTTTGGGAGAGGGGCATTAGTTGCTGTTTGAAAAGAAAATTTTAAAAAAGCCCTGGCAGTGCCTGAGCTGATTCAGCCTCAGGTGGGCTGAAAGGCAGCCCTCCCCCCACCCCTTTATCTAATCTCCCATTGTTCCTTTATCTTTCTCTGCTGCGACCTTTCCTTCCCAGTTCTGGGAAACTCTTTCCTTCCTTGGCATTGGTTTTGAGGAAGCTTCAGACTTTGTGCTGTGCCAAAGCTCCACCTTGAGCTTCTGGAACTGGGCGTGGGATGGACCCAGGAATTCTGACACCCACAACTTGCCTTTAGCTATGGGAGTACCACTCCCCTCTCCGCTTTGGAAGGGGGGCAGGGCAGGGGAGCAGAATTTGGGGGTTGGGGAAGGGGTTACTGGGTATAACCAATAGATATGGCTGTTATCTCAGATAAGGCCCGGCTTCTAGCTCCACTTGGCCACAATACTCCTCTAGTTAGACATAAAAGAGAAAAGTATAATTACCGCCTCGCCAGGGCTCCACAGCCTTTATCAGCTGCCTGTTTGTTAGACGTTAACCTTGCACCTCCAAGCTGGAGAGATAGAATCATAGAAGTCTAGAGTTGGAAGGGACCCTGAAGCCCACCCAGACTCATTCTCCCCCGCTGGAGCTCTAGGGTGTCCTGAGTCTAGGGTCCTGAGTCTAGGGTGTCCCCGCTGGAGCTCCAAAGGGGGTCCTGAGTCTCTGCTTCCCTCTCTTGTGGAAGATGAGTTGGTTAAATGCTAAACTGTTTGCATCTGGGCAAGTCCGTGCTTGCTTGAGGCTGTTTGGGACTGGGTTTTGCCACCTGTTGCCTTGGACTGAGCAAGATGGGTGTAGTTGATCGGTGGGGAGGGAGAGGCACTCTGCACATGCTCAGAGTGGCACCGCTTTCACACCAAGCCTTCCTGACTCATGGTCTGCTGATCCACCAGTGGTGTCTAAACTTGGCGCGAGCCTCTCCTCTGGGCTCTCTGTTCCTCCTAACCCTGTGGGTAATTCTGGGTCTCTCTCAGGAAACGAGTGACTTCAGCTGGGAGACCGGCAGTGTGCTGAGTCGGCAGCTGCTGTCCAGATCCAGCTGGCGAGAAACGCAATGTCAGGCTCCCCGAAACCGCTCCCGTTGCAACACACAGGAATGTGACGGCTGAGGGAGGCACGAGGTCAGGCACGAATGCCGGCGGTGATGGGAAGCTAGCTGAGAGCACCCCACAAGCCCAGTGTGTCTTCAAGCAAAGGGTGCCGGGAGAAGGTTAGAGCAGAGGATTATGTGCCCCCCCCCCCCGCCGCTGCTACCCAGGTGCTCAGTGCTTCACAAATGCTAACTCAGTAGCAACAGGTCTGTAAGTTAGGCCAGTGTCGTTATCCCCATTTCACAGATGTAGAAGCTGAAAGATTCATTAACCACAAACCCCTAAATTTGGGGTCCCCCCAAAAAAACCTCTTGTGGGGCAAGATTTGAGGTGGGCTTGGTCCCCACCCCCCAGAACTGGGGAAACTGGGCTGCCTCATGCTTGGGGAATTGCTGGAGCCATGTGCAAGCGAGTGCAGCTCACGGTATGTGTGGTTTTCTCTGTTCAGAGCATGTCACCCGCCTGATAAGAGAGAGGAATTTATGGCCTTGTTTATAAAGAAGCAGAGCCGTTGTTTGCAAGGTGTCCCCAGTTCCCCCCTGCTCCTGCCAATAGGAAAGCTCCATCCACACCCTGGAGCTGGGGGAGGGACCATCTCTGAGCCCCCCTACCCCATGTCTAGCATCACCCTCCTGCCAGGTTTGTGCGTCTGGTAGAAAGCTGAGTCCCGCACAGCCCCTTGAGTCACAACAACTTGTTCCTGGAATAAAGATAAAGGTGAACACAGGGGAAGATCAGAGCGTCAGGAGCCGGAAAAGGATAAACAACCAACTTCTCCACCTCCTCTCAAGGAAGTCCCATCTCCCTCCCTCTTAATTCGAACTCTGGATGACCGTTTGTGCATTAGCCACAATCCTTGTTATGCTTGCCCATGTTGTTTGGTTTTGTTAATGTTACCTTTTTTATGAGGGGCTAGGATGTTGATGGGGTCCCCCAAGCTTCTCAGCCTGCAGAACCTCCAGCCCTGCTTTGCATCCTCCTCGAGGATCCATGGTGGGTGCATGGCTGTGTCTAGAAGCTAGCCCAGAAGGGAAGGTGGAAAAGGTCCCCCCCCCCCCCCGACACACCTGCCTTCAGACATAAAAAGACCAGGAGCTGCCTTATACCAAATCAGTCTGTTGGGATCTGCCTGGCTCATTGCGAACACTGACTGCCAGTGACTTTGCAAGGTTTCGGGCAAGGGCGCATTCTCAGTTCTGCCTGGGAATGCCATCAGGGATGGAACGTGGGACCTAGGCAGAGCTGGTGCTCCAAACAGCTAGACCCTCCCACTCCTTCTCAGTGCCCTGTGCCCACCCCCCCTTTCCACCTTTTGCTCCATCTCTTAGGCACCATGTACCGGTATCTCCCAGATCTCGCACTTGCAGGAAACGAGGGGAGTGAAGGTCGCCTTTTAGCTGGGGCAATGCGTTCCTTTTGGGGCAAGGCTGTCCCGTCTGTAGGTCCCCCATCCATCCTCGCTAGAGTCTTGCTGACAAGGCATTTCCCAACGCTTACTTTCGCTTTCTTTGTCACTCGGTCCTGCATCACAACCCAGGAAGGAAGTAGGACTGGAAGGGCCAGGGCTATGAGGATTGGACTGAGCTCAGTAGCCGCATTAATTTTCCATGGGAATAAACAGAAGCCAAGCAAGTAGCGGGGTCCAGGGAAACACCTCCCCACCCTTTAAAATCACAAAGGGTCAAGATTCAGATTTTGTCCCCCAGTGTTATCTCATGAATACACACTCTTTCTCACATCTAGGAGAATGGGTGCATGTGAAAGCATCATGGGAAATGGAGGTCGGGGGGGTAATAGTGGTGTGGTGGGGGTCTGTCCTCCTTTGTGCCTGGTCCTAGACTAGAGATGGCTAACCTTCTTTGGACCCGGGGCTGCATTGCCTCCTTGCAATTCCTCCAGGGGTACACATGCCAGCCACCCACTTCTGCATCACAAGGCAGACAACACACACCCTGCAGAGAGGCTCCTGTTCCTAGCAACTCACGCTCAAGAGACCCACAAAGTAATAATAATAATAATAATAATAATAATAATAATAATAATATATTATTTATACCCTGCCCATCTGGCTGGGCTTCCCCAGCCACTCTGGGCGGCTTCCAACAAAATATTAAAATATCCATCAAACATTAAAAGCTTCCCTAAACAGGGCTGCCTTCAGATGTCTTCTAAAAGTCTGGTAGTTGTTTTTCTCTTTGACATCTGGTGGGAGGGTATTCCACAGGGCAGGTGCCACCACCAAGAAGGCCCTCTGCCTGGTTCCCTGTAACTTGGCTTCTCGCAGCGAGGGAACCGCCAGAAGGCCCTCGGAGTTGGACCTCAGTGTCCGGGCAGAACGAAGGGGGTGGAGACGCTCCTTCAGGTATACTGGACCAAGGCCGTGGGGCAGTTAAGGGGGCAGGGAGCCCCCTCCTTCACCAGGTCACTCCAGGGGTGCAGCCACCCCATTTGTCTGAGGACGCCTTTGAAGGTTTGGTCCAACGGCACTAGACTTTTGTACCTTTTGTTTTATTTGCTCCTCGTTTGGAGCAACCGAGGACCTCAGTCCCTCCAGGCAACGTGTGACCCTCCAGGCCTCTCTGTCCAGTTCTCAGGACTCTCCCTAAACCACATCCGTCAGCAGCCCTGCTCTCTCTTATCCTTGAGGGCTTTTGCCTGGCTGGATCTTGGCCTTGATCTCATGTTTCTCATGTTGTCTCATGTTTGCCTGGGTAGAGAGAGGTGTGTGTAAAAAAACTCTGATTCATACTTTACAAAGGTAAGAGTTGCATCTGTTGCTCCACCCACTTTTGCCACTGGCCCCACCCACGACTGGGAGGTGGCCCCCAGGAGGTTCTCTACAGGGAAATGTGGCCCTTGGGCTGCAACAAAAAGAAAAAAGAAAAAAAAAGAAGTTTCCCACCTCTGCACCGAGGAAAAAAAATGTCCAGCAGAAAATTGCTGGGCAGCTGCATCAAATTCTCCCTCTCCCTTTCCTCTCTTTCTTTCTCTTTTTCCCCTTTTAGGAATCAGCCACTTAGGCATGCATTTATATTTCCGTATTGGATATACGTTTGAAATTGGAGAAGGATTCAATTGGAGTATGCTGTATATGTGGATGGTCTAGGGTGGAGGGGGCTGGTGTAGTCCTTGCCATGGGATGACTTCTGGCTTGTTTTCTCTTCCAGGCCTCCTCACTTTTGTCAGCTGCGCCTATGTGAAATGGGGCACGCGGGTGCAGGATCTGTCCACCTACGCCAAGGTGCTGGCTCTCATTGCCGTGATCATCGCCGGCGTGGTCCGCATCGGGCAAGGTAATAATAATTTGTTAATATGGTCAGAGACCAGCTTGAAGCTAGGCACTCTGTCCCATCTCTACCCCTGGTCTCGCCCCTCTTGCCCTCCCTCCGCATTAAGGTTTAGAACGGACGGACGTGGCACTTTTGATGCACACAGGCATAGAAGCGTTGGAGCCTTCTTGACCTTTACTGTTTTGACCTCAGCCTTTCGGTGTAGGCCTCTGTGTCCCTTCTGCAGTAGGAAAGCTGAGAGTTAGTGGTCCACTCCAGGCAACTCACTGAACCCACGTCTGAGGCGAGACCTGAACCCAAAGCCCAAACCCAGACAGACATCTTGTGGCTTTGTGGGCTTCCGTTTGAAATAAACAGAAATCTGCTCTTATTCCCTTATGGGGTACACAAGAGCCTTTTGAGGTTCTCCATCGGAAGGAGTAAATCACAGAGGCCAACCAGAGAAAAATTGAGAAGCAAAATCTTTATTATATCTGTTGCAACAGGGCCCACTCCCAAAAATGGAGGAGCAGCCCCGAACAATGGTGTGCCAGCTCCTATATAGACTTTTGAAATTCCCCCCTCCTGCTCAAGACCACCCCCTATACATCATACATACATCACAAAAAGGGGTGTAACCCAGGACCCCCTCCCAGATACATCACAGCTACATCATGAACGGGGAGGTCTGGTAGCAGTAATCTGAGCATCTTTGACCCTGCCCCATGCCTGCCTCCTCTTGCCCTCCACCAAAAACCCATCAAGTGAAACAAAGAGATATTTACATTTCCCTGTTTACCAGCCAAGTTAATCACACCCTTTTGTCTGGCACTCGATATGTATCAGGAAGCCAGGATTATCCCTTTATTTTCCGGAGACAATCCCCCCCCCCCTTGCAGAGAAACAGTTTGTGAGTGAAAAATGGTGAGGCCTGTCTTCCTGTGCTGCTTTAGACATGTGGCCTTGTTTGCTTGGCACACTTGTGAACATTTAATATATATATAAAAGGCCCTGATTCTCTTATTACACGTTTGCACCTGGACAGTTTTCGCTTGACAGCTGTGAGCGTCTAGCGATGGCTTGCGCGAGGGAACAGTGTGTCAGCACCACAGATGGGACTTTTGCATCTCTTCCAATTTTCCTCAGGCAGGATGTTTTTTCCAATGCAACTAGAAGTTGACCGATTGACCCGGATGTGGTTATATTTGCCTTTAGGACATTCACAGAACTTTGCTGACCCTTTTGAAGGATCCTCCTGGCACACGGGGGACATTGCACTTGCCCTGTATTCCGCCCTCTTCTCCTACTCGGGATGGGACA
Organism: Darevskia nairensis; assembly: GCA_034642065.1. Taxonomy (NCBI): domain Eukaryota; kingdom Metazoa; phylum Chordata; class Lepidosauria; order Squamata; family Lacertidae; genus Darevskia; species Darevskia nairensis. Next base: position 44,476 of record JAWWNI010000498.1, read on the forward strand.
CCCTCAATTTTGTCACCGAGGAAATCAAGAACCCTGAAAGGTCAGCATTTGCAGAGAAAAACGTGGCTGTCCTCAGCTAGCGAGACCGATGTGTTTCGGCATTTTGTGTGGAATGAGGCTGCAGGGACCTATTGGACAGCGCCTGTGACATCCCTAGGGACAAGCGACATTGTTCCCTCCTTAAAATCTGTGCTCTGCTTCCAAAGGAATTGAAACTGACTAGCCTTAAGTACTGCCCTCCCTCCCTGCATCTTCAGTCTTTGGTCTTTAGTTGGGCTTTCTGCTGCAGAGAAATGGATAAGAGGCTTCTCCATACTTTGCCTGGAGAGTTGTTTTTAAAGCAGCTGAGCGAGTGCTCTCCCTCTTGCGTACTTGAAAGCACATCATACAGTCTCAAAAAACGAGAAAAGAAAATATGGGTGTGTGTGATGGAGTTGTGGCGGCCGGTGATCCCTTCCATTCTATAAGTAGCTGAATTCCCTTTTCTCCTTTTAATGGGCTTTGCTTGGGATGGGCTCTTGTGGAGGAGTTCTGCCATCTAGTGGCCGCAGCTGGGCATTACATCACAGTCCGGGGACGGCTGAGAGAGGCTCAGCTTGCTTCCTGGGTCCTGCCGTGGGCTTGGCAGTGAAGGGGGACGCTGTGTGAAGCCTAGCATAAAGTGTATTGGGTTTTGCAGAGCAAGCTGTAATCTAAAGATCCACTTTCGGCTAAAAAATTGTTTAAAGGCAGAAATGTTGATTTGATTGCTGCAATGAAAATTGCAAGATTGCCACATCCCCCCTCTTAAGCCAAGCTATTATTTGATTCAATCTGCAGAGTCAAGCACTATATTTTCTGCTTAGCTGGAGCATTTTTTCATTTAACACCCTGCTCTGCCGCCTGGTAATAATTTTCTCAATATTCTTTAGTACAGCAGGCAAATGAAAATAAAGGAAGCCAAGGGTGACACAGAGTTTCTTAGGCTACTTAGGGAGCAGGGGATTCTGGGAGCTGAGCCTTGGGGAGCAGGGGATTCTGGGAAGTGGGTCTTGGGGAGCAGGGGATTCTGGGAACTGGGCTTTGCAAAGCAGCTTTCTAGGGCCTCTGGGTGGTAATGTGGGCTTCAGTGTATTCAGCTAGCCCTGGGCATGACCGGGTTGCAGGAGTAGTTCCAAGGGAAGTACAAACTGGGCGGTGGAAGGAAGTTAACATTGTTTTTCCTCACTGCCATTCCTCAGGAACCTTCCCCTCTCCATAGGCATCTCGATGCCCATCGTCACAGTGATCTACATCATGACCAATGTGGCGTATTACACAGTGCTGAGCAAGACGGAGATATTAACAAGCGACGCAGTGGCCGTGGTGAGTAGATCCCATACCCTCTTCCTCCCGCCCCGGAATGACAGCTCACTTTGGAATCCAGTGGGCTGGTCCACGGAGGGCCATTAGCATTGATCATTTACTCAAAAGAACAACTTCAAAGGGAGAGTAGTACAATGTGAGGTGATGGAGTGGCAATTCATGAACAATTTAGTTGCAATGATTTGCAATGAGGTGAAATCCTCCCGCCTCCGCCTCTTGGAGTACAGGTGCAAGTAGTCTCTTGTTGAGTTGGGAAGGAAGTTTATACTAGAAACCCCCCGCAAGGCATTCACCAGCTCATTTTCTTCTCACATTCTCTTCCTTCCAGACCTTTGCCGATCAAGTTTTTGGAGTTATGAACTGGACGATCCCACTTGCTGTCGCCCTGTCCTGCTTTGGGGGGCTGAACGCTTCCATTTTAGCCGCTTCCAGGTAACCTGCATGCATCTCCGGTTACAAAGTTGTGTGTCTGAACCCACATGCCTGCCCGGCACTCATCTGCATTCCTACGCCCCCCTTCCGAGAGGCTTCGGGCTTTCCGCTAGAGTTCACGTTTGCGTTTGCTACGAATATGTGTTTGCCCATGAGAAGTTCTCGTGCAAGAACAGTAAAGAAAGGTTGGTTTAGGGGTCAGCAAAGTTTTTCAGCAGGGGGCCGGTCCACTGTCCCTCAGACCTTGTGGTGGGCCGGACTATATTTTGAAGAAAAAAAATGAACGAATTCCTATGCCCCACAAATAACCCAGAAATGCATTTTAAATAAAAGCACACATTCTGCTCATGTAAAAACACCAGGCAGGCCCCACAAATAACCCAGAGATGCATTTTAAATAAAAGGACACATTCTACTCATGTAAAAACATGCTGATTCCCAGACCGTCTGCGGGCCGGATTTAGAAGGCGATTGGGCCGGATCCGGCCCCCGGGCCTTAGTTTGCCTACCCATGGTTTATTACATGAAATGAGAGACAGAGCGTATAAATGTTGCTTCAGGCAGCAGAGTTACAATATAAGTGGGGAGCAACTTGTGGAGAAAAAGAATCCCCAACTATTCCCCAAAGCCTAAAGAAAGTGAGCGTGACGATTTTGCCACAGAACCTACAATAAAAAACAAAACAAGAAAGGCGAGGGAAAATGTATCCTATCGTGACTACTAGTGTCAGGCTGGTCCTTTACTACGTAGCGTCAAAAGGGGCCGAGGTTGGTGCTTTTAAGATCTCACCAACCATTGAAAATCTTAGGGTGTAAATGCTGTTTTGAGCCAATGCATTCTCAACAGTGAGGGGACAGGGTCTTTGGGACGAGTGATTTGTTAGATCACCTACATTCCTACTCTGCTGTCTCTTCCTACAGTTTCCTGCCTATTTCCCTATTTTGTTTACTCTGCATAATTGGGACTTGAAAGAACATAATCCTAGTTAGAAATTACAAAACTGGTTATCTTGTTTGTTTCCTGAGTTCCGAGTTTATCTTACTATTGTCTACGTGGACCCCATTCTTTTTACAGGAGGTGTAAATTAAATTTTGCTGGTAACACCAGATTACTGTGCTAGTCTTTACCTAAAGTATTAAGAAGGTCAGGAAGCCTTACATGACATGTTCACGATAAGGAGTTGTACCAGGGTCAAGAAAGTTCATAACGGAGATCTCCTTCTATATCAAATTATGCCAACTTTTACTCGTGCCCATGATCTTCAGAAATAAACCATGGAAAACGTTCAGATTGGCCCACGCCATTACACTCCCAGCCCTGGGAGTCATTCAAAATGTAATTTTGGAGCTCTTCCATGAATGGATTTACCTCCACTCATTTTCACCCGAGGAACCGTGAACCACATTTGGGAGGGGGAGGAATGTCAGCATACCAGAGAGGCCGTTTAGAAACTAGGTAACTTTCCACTTTTGTGCAAAGATTCTGTTTTGCACGGAAGTCTTCCCCCATGTGGTGAAGCTTCTTACATGTGAGGAAAAAAAAATGCCTGGATTGACCCTCAGAAACTCACCCGGGGTCCCAGGAAACTAGGGGTAAGGCTACAGGTAGATAGCCGTGTTGGTCTGTCATAGTCAAAACAAAATAAAAAAATACCTTCCAGTAGCACCTTAGAGACCAACTAAGTTTGTTCTTGGTATGAGCTTTCGTGTGCATGCACACTTCTTCAGATGGCTGTCAGTGTGGATACTAGCCATATGACGCCTGTGTTCTCCGTCCACTGTTGGTGGGAAAATGGATCTGAATCTGCCCTAATTTTACTTCACTGGTGCACTGGACTGGAGGAGGCGTTGTGCCACCCTGTGGGTATGGCAAACCTCTCTGAGTGCCAAAGATATATCTGTTTCTCAGAGAAAACCCCACCAGCAAAGTTAAGCAGAGGAAGAGGGATTGCAGGAGTCTGGAAGTGCTTTGGGAATGGCCGGTTCCCTTGTCTGAACCGAGTGTCCGTTCTCTTGTTCTTTTGAATTGGCACAGTGGATTCTGGGAACTGTGCCAATCCCGGGGGGGGGCAGCCTGACCCCTTGCCCTGCCCCTCTGTGGGTCTTGGTCACCAGCTGGGGCAATTCTGCTCTGGCTCAGCCAGCAGCTTCCTTACGCCCCCTCGCTCTTGCCAGGTTGTTTTTCGTTGGTTCCCGTGAGGGGCACTTGCCTGACGCCATCTGCATGATCCACGTCGAGCGGTTCACGCCTGTGCCAGCGCTGCTTTTTAACGTAAGTCCTGGGTAGCTGGGGAGAACACCCTAGTCTTCATGGCAGGGGAAGAAGGGAAGCCAGTTTTCCCCCCTGCCCCCCAAAAAGCAAACAGCAAAAGCGAAAAAGGACTCTTTGTAGCTCCTGGCAGCCTTCTGCAGGGGGAGCCGACAGACCTCCCCAGGTTTACTGGCTAAAGACTGCCGCCCTGATCTCTTAATCAGCTTAGATGGGATGGGGAAAACTGAATCAAATATTTTGGCACGGAAGCTCATTTATTGGACTGCTGCATTTCAATTAAAAACCCCCTGTGAATGAACACACACAGAGAGAGGAACCGCATGCCTATTTATTCAGACTCCCATCCCACAGTATCTGCAGCAGGGGTAGGGAAGGAAGCTTTTTCATCCTGAGGGCCGCTTTGCCTTCTGGGAAACCTTTTGAGGGCCGAACACCGTTAAACCCGGAAGTGAATGCTTCTGTTTTCAAACGCGCCTCGGAAGTCAAAAGGCTTCCTAGGCGCGTTTTTCATTTTTTTTCTATTGACTTTGCAGCCAGCCCTTTGATCCTTGGTTTTCACGTTCAAAAACTGAGGTTCCACTGTAATAACTCTCTTCCAAGGCGATGTGCAAGATATAATAAAAAACGGTCAAAACAACCGAAAGGAACACCAGGCAGATGTAAAACAATATAAACCAGACGTCCCATGGCAGTGATCTATTCCCAGTTTAAGTGAAGGAATTTCCCGAAAGTGCAGGCTGTGGGCACCCGTCTTATCTCGACAGGAATGCTCTTCCACAGAATAGGGGCAGCCGCACCAAAAGCCCTGCTCTGAGTTCCTGCGGAGCGGCCTTTCTCCGCAGACCGCAGCAGCCTAGATATCGCTCCGTCTGTGAGGCGAACAGGGCTGGGTCTTGGATGCGAGGCTGTGGTCTTTGAAACCACCAAGACAGCTGCCCTCAGCTCCAGGAAGGAAGACGGGGGATCAAGCACCATGAGTCAGCACCCAGAATAGCACAAACTTGCGCTCCTGGGACATCTTGTGGGGAGAATGTGGGTGGCCCTTTTTGGAAGGGCCGAGTTCACGGAGTCACAGTCTTCAGGGAGAGATGTGTCTGTGTGTTTGGTTAGACGGTGGGCGCTGTGTTATTCATTGCATTTCTGTGCCCCACCTTTTTCCTCCAAGGAGCTCAACATGCGTTTCCCCCCTCCTCGTTTAATCCCCACAACAGCCCTGAGAGGTAGGCTAGGCTGAGAGAGGCAGTGAGCAGCCCAAGGTCACCAAAAGAGCTTCATGGCAGAGTGAGGATTTGAAGCCTGGTCTCCTAGGTCTGATTCTCTAACCAGGCATGTCCAAAGTCCGCGCCAGGGGCCTAATTCAGCCCGCCGGTCGGTTTAATCCGGCCCCTGTGGCAGTTTATTCCCTGGGGTAAAATCCTAAAAAAAAACTCAACAACTTCAATCCTAAAAAAAGGTCAACAACTTTGGTTGGCCCCCACGGCCCTTCACTTCATCAAATCTGGCCCTCTTTGAAAAAAGTTTGGACACCACACACCAACTTCCTAGCAGAGCCTATCCCACTTACCATCTATTCCGCCCCCCCCCCAATCATCACAGGGAGCCATGGCCTTGGTCTACCTCTGCGTAGAGGACATCTTCAAGCTCATCAATTACTACAGTTTTAGCTACTGGTTCTTTGTGGGCCTGTCGATTGCGGGGCAGCTCTACCTACGCTGGAAGGAGCCGTCGAGGGAACGTCCCCTCAAGGTAGGGCAGGGGGAGCCCTCAAAACTCGTCTTTAAAAATAAAAATAAAAGGATCCCGCAGCTTGCTGTTTTGTGCTTAAATTCACAAGGCACGATGATGCATGCTGTTCCTCGAATGCTCATTTAGGCGTTCTGCAGTGCTGATCACACACCCTTTCTTGTGAACGGGTACAAAGCGTTTTGCTGCATTAGACCAAAGTCCACCTCGTCCGGTATCCTTTGCAACGGTCCCAGCCAGCAGGAAGCGGTCCGCAAGAAATCAGCCAGCGGTTCTTTGGGCTGCCTTCCTAAAACCGAGCTGCCTCTCTCGCAGAGCATATGCTTTCTGCCCGTGCCCCAACATCCTTTGCAATGCGTCATGGCTGTGGGCAGGTAGTCGCCGTGGCCGAGGCTCCTGGCAGGAGGGAATGGGCCCGGGCTCGGCCAGAACGGCTTTAATAGGCAGAGCAGTGAGCTCCGTTCTGGAAATCAATGGCCCCAGACTTCAGGGAAAAGGGTAGTAGTGTAAGACTGAGAAAAGTTGATGAAAAGTCATTTCTCTCTCTCTGTATAATAGTAGTAATAATTTTATTATTTGTACCCTGCCCATCTGACTGGCTTGCCCCAGCCACTCTGAAAACGTCCGTGGCAATGACTATTAGCTTGAGATGGCTTCGGAAAGGGGATTGTTGCATTCCCAGTGTGGTTGCTGTGCTGGTAGCTAAGCAGAGCTTCCATGTTCAGGTGCAGTATACCCCCGAGGACTAGTCGGCTGGAGGCGAAGAAAGTTCATGGCCTTCCTTATGATCTCACCCAGCTGGCTGCTTATTGGAAAGCGACTCCTGTACCCGTTGAACTGAGCTTGTTCCCCCTCAGTTCTTTGGAGGAGAGCCTGAGGTGAAGGCTGGGAGGTAGTTTTGAGATGCCAAGTGCCTGCTTGACACCCCATTTTCCTTCCCCACCAGCTCAGCATCGTCTTCCCCATCATCTTCTGCCTCTGCACAGTCTTCCTGGTAGCCGTCCCCCTCTACAGCGACCCCATCAACTCCGCCATTGGCATTGCCATAGCAGCTTCCGGACTGCCCGTCTACTACCTGGTGGTGAAGGTGCCTGAGCAGAAGAGGCCGCACTTCTTACGCCGGGCCGTAGGTGAGTCAGAGGGGGAAACGCCCCCCTCCATTTGACTGATGGCTTCTTAGCTCTCCCTGCCCCAATGCTAGAACTACGCTTAAATTACAGAACGGAAATTAGCATTGGGTCCCGATACCGGAGGGAGCTTTGTACTTCTCCCCACGATGTCGATAACAGCAAACAAATGTGCTCCGTCTCTCCAAGAGCCCTTTCAGGTGTTTGAAGAGAGCTACCGTGTCGTCTCTTAAACCAGCTCTCTTCTCTAGGCTAAACATACCCAAACCCTCCCAAGTCCCTATGAGGAAATGTTGAAGGGAGTCTGGTGCATTTAGTCCTGGAGATGTGTAAGAGGGGACATGATCGTCATCTTAAACTGGGCTGGTTCTCCCTGAAATATTTACAGGGGTAACCTTGGTTGTTGAACTTAATCTGTTCCGGGAGCCCGTTTGACTCCCGGAATGGTTCGAAAACCAAGACTCGGCTTCCGATTGGCTGCAGGAGCTTCCAAAAAACGTTTGCAAAAAGGAACACTCACTTCTGGGTTTATGGCGCTCGGGAGCCAAAACGTCCGAGTACTAAGGCGTTTTGACAACCAAGGTACAACTGTATTAAAAATACAGGATCCACATTGCATAATTAGACTGTAATGCATAGGCAGAGTTGGAGGGGGATTTTATATTATTATTATTATTATTATTATTATTATTATTATTATTATTCTAACAATAACCCTCAAAATCATCTGCCGCTTGAGGCTTGGACTGCAGGGGTTGCCAACCTTTCTAGGGCCCATTTGCAAACTGGAGAAACTGTTGCATCACTTCACTCACGTAGAGCCTGCAGGATCAGGCCAATGGGCCCTATAGTCCAGCATCCTGTTCTCAGGATGGGGCCAACCAGGTGCCCAAATGAGAAGCCCGCAAGCAGGATCTGAGCGCAAGAGCCCCTTTTTTCCTCCTGTGCTTTCCAGCAGCTGCTATTTCGAAGCATTTCTGCCTCCAACCGTGGAGAGAGAAAGCATAGCCACCCCACAAATGCTCCCGTCCTCAATCCTGGCCCTCTCTGGCCTCGACCTGACGTGTCCCTTTCCTCCCTCCGCAGCCTCCGTGACGCGGCTCATCCAGCTCGTATCCTTGTGTGTCCTGACGGAGATGGATCCCGACACAGAAGCCAAGGATCAGTGATGCGGACGCTGCCCAGGGGCAGTGGGGAGGCCGGCTTCTCCCCCTCGCCTGCTCCTTCTGTAACAGACTCTTTGGTGACCTCTAATTTATTGTTTGCTACTTGGCCAGACTCATTCGCGAGGAAGTCTTTGGGGACTTTGCCGGGACGGCTGTTGCAGGAACTGAGAGACTCGCTCGCCTCTTTTTGTTCTTGTCTGTGAAACGCGGGAGTGTCTGTGTCCTTTCGCCCTCAGCAGCTAAGTCTCAATAAACCCTGAGTGCCACAGGTTTTCCTGTGGACGTTTATTCTTACCTTCACGCCTGCGACCTCCGAATTCTTGGGCCTGCTGTAAAGTGAGCCTCACGGTAATCTTAAGACACCACCTTTAACAGTCAAGACCAATGGCTGATCCAGCTCAGGCCTGTCTCTGCTGACCGGCAGTGGCTTGGCAGAATTCTCTCCCTGGGGATTGAACTTGCGGCCTCCCACATGCAAGGCAGATGCTCTAGCTCCGAGCACTGCCCCTTCCTGTCCACGCTTAGGTTTTGCCGCCTCCTTCCTCGGGTCCCTCCCCTCCTCGCTTTCGTTTCCTTCTCTGTGAACACTTTTTCAAGCCTGCCAAACCTATTCCTCCTAGAGTCCACTGGAATGTAAGTATATGCGGAATGTACGAAAGGTGAGCCTGGTGGATCAGGCCCATGGCCTATCTTGCGCAGCATCCTGTTCTCACCGGGGCCAACCAGGTGGCTTTGGGACCTGAGTGCAAGAGCACACTCTCCTCCCCTTTCCAACAGCTGGTATTCAGAAGCAGCGCTGCCCCCAACTGTGGAAGCAGCCAGCAGCCACAGATAGCCTTATCCTCGCCTAATACGCTTTTCTGCCTCCTGCGGCAGTGAGTTCCATAGTTTAACTATCTGCTGTGTGAAGGAGAACACTATCTGTCCCTGAATCTTCTGACATTCGGCTCCACTGGGTTTTCACAAGAGTCTAGTGTTATGAGAGAGGGGGAAAACCTTTTCTGGGTCACCTCTCACTCACCTTTTCTGTAAACCAAGTGCTCCTTCTCCGCGATCATTTCAGTTGCTCTTTTCTGAACCTCAAAAATCATAGAGTTGGAAGGGACCATGAGGGTCATCTAGTCCAACCCCCTGCCATGCATGAATCTTTCACCCAATGCAGGGCTCTTTATATTATTATCGCCCAAGGCTCGTGGCCTAAGTTGGTTTTGGAAGAGTGAAGGTTCGCTTTAATCCCTCTGAAAGCGAGGGCAGGGATCTGGCATGGCAGGACTACAAGAGAAGACCCCCTAGCTGGATCAGACCAAGGAGTATGTCGTACTAGTCCTGCATTTCATTGAGGGTTGCTTGGATGTTGCCAGGGAGCCAACAAATGAGGCAACAGCCCCCTCCTTGGTTGGGCTCCGCTCTCTCAGCCCAAACTTCCAGTACAGTGATCCCTCGACTTCCGAATGACCCGACTTATGAGTTTTTCGAGTTATGAGGGATCAAAGTGGCCGCCGCTTCCGAATTTTTTCGACTTCCGAAAGGAAGCTATGGGTGTTTTAAATGCGGTTTCCTCGACTTGCGAAGGTTTTTTCGACCTACGAATGCGTTCTCCTAATGCATTCCTATGGGGACTCGAGTTACGATGATTTCGACCTACGAAGATTCCGTCGGAACGGATTATCTTCGTAAGTCGAGGGTCCACTGTATACAGAAAAAGGATAGGGAACCTATATCCCACCTGACGTTTTGAAACTACAACTCCCATCATCCCTGACCTTTAATCCGTGGGGCTGCTGGAAGCAGGAGTTTAACATCAACTGGAGGCTTACTATTCAGAGGCTTACTATTCCTGCAGGTTCTGTTTGTCTACATTCCAGTGTGGAAACTTTGCGGGAGAAAAAGCGAGCTTGAGTCGGGGAGAAAAATCTGGGACGCACCAAACTTGGGAGGAGGAAGTTCCACATCCTTTTATTACCTAATCTCAGAAAACAGAGGACTGGGCCAGGGGTGGGGAGGCGGGAAGGGGGAGACGAGGCTCTCTTCCCTGTGCAAAGTCTTTTGGTTTGGTGGCGTTCGCCGCTCAGCCTAACGTGTCCTCCCAGGGTCTCTTTCGTGGCGGCGGCTTCGCAGGACTCGGCTGGTGCTGCTCCAAAGGATTGTGGGAAAAGGTCTGGCGCAGCGGCCCTGAGTGGAAGAGAAGCCCGCGTTTCGTTAGGTTTTTTCTCGCAAAGTGGGTAAAAGGAGAGTTGCCAGCCTCCACCCGGGAACTGCGTCGAGAACAATAAACGCAAGCAGAGTCGGGCTGAATAATCAGAACTGTCTACCCAGTCCACCACCCCACTGGCCAACCTCACACATCTGGGTGTCCCACAAATAGGCATCCTGAGTCTGAACCCGAAGGATGCACCAAAGCGGTGGGCAATCTGAAGCCCCCCCCCCAAGTCCTACCATCCCAAGCCAGAATGACTGATGGTGTGAAATGAGGGGAGCTGGGTGCCTACTCTGACCTGGTAAGGCACAGATACCCCAGCCCCTGTCTTAGCTACTAGCCCACAACGCATCTTGTGGCAGTGAGTTCCATAAGTTAATCATGTGCTACGAGTTGTTCTGTCTGTCCTGAAGCTACCACAAAGTCAGTTTCACTGGTCTTTATCCCGAGTTTTCTATTATTGTGTGAGAGAGAAACTTACTCTCCCCAACCCATAAGGGTACAGGAGACTTACCCTTAGCTGCCAAATTCAGGTGGTCTTTGATGCGCCGCTCCCTCTCTTCCAGCTGCTGTGCCATCTGTGCATTTTTCCAGCCTGGAAGGGGGTGGGGTGGGGTGGAGATGCAAGTAAGTTAACCCCGTAGGAGCTGGAGGCCTTTGAGAAGCCCTTATCCCCTCCCTCCCTCGCACCGCAGCCACCTTCGGCCACCCTGCTCCTCCCAAGTCAGCTTTCTTTTTCGCAGGGTGGATAAAAATCAATGATTTTTTTAAAAAAATCAAAAAAATCGGATTTTTTTGATTTAAATCGGATTTTTTTGATTTAAATTGGATTTTTAAAATAAAATGCTTTTCGAGGAAAAATCTTTCTAAATATAGTCTTCTATTTAAGTTACATTGTAGTCCAAAGGCTATTCATCAGGAAATAAGGATTTGTTTTAAGTTTATCAAGTGTGCTAAAACTCAGTCTTAAGGTTTTTTTTATGTTTAACCACATCAGCTAACAAACATGGATACATATGCTATCATGTTATTGTTTTAGTTAAATAAATTGTTTAAATGGTTATTAAGGAAATGATTATTTTTCTCCTTCCAATAAAGTACAGCAGAAAAGTTGTCCAAATATAAACCGTTAACGTATTAAACCTCACCATAATTTCATAATTATCTGTCTATGTATTTCTAGTAGTATAACCAAATCAGTAATTTTTGATATAACTGTAAAAACTACTCTGAAAATTTATTATTCCAAAAATGAAACCTTCACATGGTTGTAAATATTAAGATTATACTGGCAAGAATGAGTCTTTCTGTAAAAAAAAATATTTAAATCAAGTCTTACTGACTAGTGATTTAAATCAAGCCTTACTGACTAGTGATTTAAATCGTGATTTAAATCGTGATTTAAATCAATTTGATTTAAATCAAATCCACCCTGCTTTTTCGTTTTCTGTTTTTAAGTAAAAATAAAAAGCGGGAAAAAGGTATACTATATCATTATAAGAGCTAACAATTACAGTTCTGTATATACTTATCTAGTATACAGTCGTGCCTTGGAAGCCGAAGTCGGACGTTTGGCTTCCAAAAACAGTTTGCAAGCCAAAACAGTCACTTCTGGATTTGCAGCGTTTGGGAGCCAAAATGTCCGAGAACTAAGCTGTTCAAAAAGCAAGGTACGACTGTATAGGTATTAAAGGTAAAGGGACCCCTGACCATTAAGTCCAGTCGCGAACGACTCTGGGGTTGCGGCGCTCATCTCGCTTTAAAGGCCGAGGGAGCCGGCATTTGTCCGCTTCCGCAGACAGTTTTTCTGGGTCATGTGGCCAGCATGACTAAGCTGCTTCTGGTGAAATCAAAGCAGCGCACGGAAACGCCGTTTACCTTCCCGCCGGAGCGGTGCTGTGAGGTGGATGCGTGTCCTCCTCAAGAGTAAAGCCACCTGAGACTGGTTAACTAAACTAACAGTTTATTTACAAGTTCATTCCACAGGTGTTACACTTCATCATCCGACTCCGTTGTGTCAGATCCCCCGAGTAAAGGCTTTCGATTTTGCCCCCAACATAAAAGCTTGGCAAAACCCCAGCGCCGCCTCTCGCTCCTCCTTTTCCGCTTTTTAACCCTATCCGCTGCGACACTGGCCCCTTCCCTCTCACTCTCGTCTTCCCTGGAAGTTGCTGTCGAGGCACTGGAAGGATGCTCAAGCCCCTGCTCCCCTTCTGTCTCCATTTCCTCCTCTGCCCTCATTGGCTCTCTGAAAGCCTCCGTTTCAGGTGACAGCGTAGGCGGCGACAGCCCCTCGCTCTCACTTCTCCACACCTCCTTCCCTATCTCCGATGACAGCTGCGGAGCCGTCTCCTCCCCTTCCCACTCTAACAACACCTCCTCCGGTGTCCGATGATGGATGCTAGGCTCCTCTGCCCCTTCCGCCATCCCTCCTGGCTCAGGGCAATCCCTGACAGGTACCTATTTATCTACTTATTACCATCCAAATACATATATGTTTATTTTTAACCTATTACGGGCAACGACCATTTATGTTTCCCAGTTATCAAACTCCGTATGTAGTTCAAAAAAACATTTTCCTCTGAAAATTTTAATTTTTCCAGCACAGTCGTATTGATATAATCTGCTCCTTTCTCCCAAAACCTAATAACTGCAGGACATTGTAAAAATGTGTGTTTTAAAAAACACCACTAGCCTTACTGCATCTCAGACACCGTGCTGCCTTAATCACCTTTCTTGAAGCTCTTTATGAAGCCTTCCTGAGCAGGCAGGATGCTGGGGTCGTGTTGCACTCGCTCGGGGATGCCAAGTCGGGCGCGAACTGCCGGCAACCGCAGAAAGGCCACTTGCACCAGCGACAAAATGTTGGATGTCAGCCAGTAGGGGAAAATGACCTGCAGGGAGGGAGAGAGAGAGAATCAAAGACCCCTTTCCTTCACTGCACGTGGGGGAGTTTGTATAGAACATGGCCCACCCTGTTGCAACAGGACAGCTGCCCTGTGGCATGAGAGGTGCTGGAGAATTGGGGGTCAGCGAGGAAGAAGCGGGAACAGCAGCCCCACAGGAAAAGGCGTTTTGGGTCCCCCTCCCCCCCGGTGATAAAAGTTCAGGAAAGTCCCCTTTGTACTTGCCCACAGCTCCCATCTGCCCCAAGCAAGCATAAGGTAAAGGTAAAGGGACCCCTGACCATTAGGTCCAGTCGTGTCCGACTCTGGGGTGGCGGCGCTCATCTCGCATTATTGGCCTACAGCTTCCGGGTCATGTGGCCAGCATGACAAAGCCGCTTCTGGCGAACCAGAGCAGCGCATGGAAACGCCGTTTACCTTCCTGCCAGAGCGGTACCTATTTATCTACCGGTACTTGCACTTTGACGTGCTTTCGAACTGCTAGGTTGGCAGGAGCTGGGACCTAGAAACGGGAGCTCACCCCGTCGCGGGGATTCGAACCACCGACCTTCTGATCAGGAAGCCCTAGGCTCTGTGGTTTAACCCACAGCGCCACCCGCTTCAGAGCCGATGGCAAAGAATGATGGGAGTTGTAGTTCGGCAACATCTGGAGGGCAGAGTACTCCCTGCACCGGCCGCGGAAGAACAGATCCAGCCACACCTGAGAACTGGAAGCTTTAATGCAAGCACATTTTTATGTCTCTCTTTCCTTTTGGACCGTGTGGGCTGAATTGCAGGTTTCTGAATCGAACGGGGGCCAAGGCTGAGACAAAGGGACATGGGTTTGCGCAGGGCAAGTCAGAACTGGCCACGAGATGTTTCGTAGGAAATGCGTAAAAGCAATCGCAATCTGCCTGCGGCGGCGTCTCACCGTCGGGAAGGAGATCGTGAGAGGCAGGATAGCAAGTGGCATCACCCGGAAAATTGTTTTCATAATGTGTAGGTTCGGGTTCGACACTCCGGATTCTGCTCCTAGCTGCAGAGAAGGTGGACACTGTTAACACTCCTGCCATTTCCCCCATTTTCCACTGCATTGTCCTTTCCCACATGAGGTTTTCTGCCAAGCAGGAATTTTGAAATTGTGGGGGTGGGGAAAATTTCTAGCGATGGACAGGATCCAGAGGCAGCCACAGCCTCTCGCCCTTGGCAGTAGATCCCATGCCTCCAACAACTGGCTTTAGGAGGTTGACTGCAGCCTTGTTATCTAGGCCCCACCCCCCCAGTTTATTTTGGGATAAAGCAAATTCCGAATGATCCGCTTTCTCCTTTGGGTGGGACAATTTCGGAGCTTTAGGGACAGACCAGAGAAACACTGATCTATTCTCTTCTCACGCTAGTGTCAGGAATAATAAGCCGTTCCCCAAAGGTTCTTGCACGAAGGAGCAGACTATAAGCTAAGGAATAATACAAATAAATATGCTGACTAACTTTTCTGGGAGGCTGGCATCAGCTGTGGTTGTCCTCTGGGTGCTGATGCCAGGCCTGCCAGCAGGGCCCTCACTGTGGTTACTATCTTGTAAACAACTGAAAATGGTCTACCCCCTGTCTAATACAGAGCCATAATATTAGGGGCACCAAACCAATTCACACACCCATTCTGTTTCAGAGCCCATGAGGCCTCTGGTCTCTTTATTTCCTATTGGTTCTGTGATATGCAGACACCTCAAATTTCTTCATTGGTCCACTAATTCAGTTGCCTTCCGCACACCTTCTGCCCCCACAGCATAGGGGCTAGTACCCACAGAGAGGTTTGTTCTCCACAAACCTCTCTTAATCCCACCATCATTGCCTCTTGCAGGATCCAATGCCTAGCTATGCACTGTGTGGGGAAAAACCGCTTTCCTTTGTCAATAATAATAATAATAATAATAATAATAATAATAATGTTTCATTTATACTCCACCCATCTGGCTGGGTTGCCCAAGCCACTCTGGGGGACTTCCAAGACATAAAAACATAATAAAACATCAAACAGTAACAGTCTGATCCAATATAAAAGTCACAGTAACTTTAAAATCAACCACTTGCATCAAACAAAGCAACATTCAACAATCCCATCAGAATCTAAGAGTAAATAGCAAAATTAAACACCAGCAAATATTAATTAAACAGTTCAACCACAATAAAGAATTACTAATCTATAATCAATAAAAATAGCAGCAAATCACAACGCATAAAATACCACAAAACATACAAAACCATGCAAAAGGATCAAACTGAGAAACAAAGAAGCACAACTTATAAAGCTATTTTTTTATTAAAAAAAATATCCCTGAACGCCTCTCTTCCCAGCTGCTGCTGCTGTTCTCAAAGTCAGAGTCTGGGAAAGGCTGGGTGGGGCAAGGCAGGTGGAAAAGCCATTGCCTGATGAGGAACAGAAAGTCTCTCCCCCCTCACAGTTCTTCCTCTGGAGCAGCTCTCTTATGAAGGCTTCCAGAATTGGAGGTTCAACCGTTCAGCTTTGTTGGGTGCCCATGAAGCGTTATGGAGAGGGAGAAGAAGGGCGTCCCTAACTTACTTCCTCTAGCGGCGGAGAGCCTTATCGGCTCCATAGGCCAGATTCTTAACCAGATCGGCCACGTGAGCCAAATTTGACAGCGACGTGATGTCACATGTGGGCAGGCAGGTGCCTCCCCCTCCCCTGTCAAAATCCATTGTATCCATGAATGCAGCACCGTATTTTTCGCTCCATAAGACACACTTTTTTCCTCCTAAAAAGTAAGGGGAAATGTCTGTGTGTCTTATAGAGCGAATGCATGGTCCCTGGAGCCAAATTGCCTAGGGGCCAAAAGCAGATTGTGCTTTTTTTTTTTTACAAAGAGAGAAGAGGGTGTTGAAAGGAAGCCGCTGAACAGCTGTTTAGCAAGCGATTGGGGAGAGAGATAAGGCTCCCTTTCCAGCCCCGCCCCTTGCCCAGGCCTCCGTTGTTGAATGCAGAGGGAGGCTGTTTGTTTCCTCAGCAACATATGACTGGCTGATTAGATTATCTGTCTGGAAACTGTAGAAATGGCTCCCTTACCTGTAGGACTAGAAGCTGCAAACTGTGAGTTGAACCCCTAAAAACGGGGCTTTTCCTCTTTGAAAAAGAAGCTGCACCACTTTCAGCTGATCCTCAAAAAAGCAGGGCTTTTCCCTTTGCAAAAAAGCTGCACCACTTTGAGCTGATCCTCAAAAAACCCCAGGACTTTTCCCTTTGCAAAAGAAGCTGCACCACTTTGAGCTGATCCTAAAAAACCAGGGCTTTCCCCCTTTCCTCCTCTAAAAACTAGGTGCGTCTTATGGAGTGAAAAATACGGTATATGAAGGACCTCTGGAGGGACCCAAAGACTTACTTCCAAGATGGCCCACATGGTGACGGTCACTGTCAGGGGCAAGACATAGTAGGGATCGGCGGCCGTGAGATCTGAGAACCACCACAGACCCCCAGTTTGAAGGCTGGGCACAGGGAGCTCCGCCATTTTGCGCAGGGCAATGAAGAATGAGATGAAAATGGGTGCCTGAGAGAGAGAGAGAAAGGGAGAGAGGATGAGTGTGAGAAGGGGAGGAGGCAGAACTGGGAGTAGTATTCATATACCATACACACAATTTAAATGTTTATATTTATTGATGCTTTCATGGTTCCCCCCCCCCCCGGTAATTTCTATTTGCGTCGCACAAATCACTTCAAGGCACCCCGGCGTAAAAAGCAGCAAGTAAATACAGCGAGCGATAAATAAACGAACAACACGGACATGAAATTCGGGGTGGGAAGCTTCTTTCAACTGACTTTCCTATCTGGTACCTTGCATTCATTGCTGTGAAGTCGACAGACAAAGGGCAGGATATTAAGTTTGTAAAAACAGAACAAAAGCAAGCCGGCCTAGCAGTGGGGCAGAGACTCACTTGGACCAAGGGCACGAGAAACCCTCGTAGCGGGTTGACATTGTGGGTTTTCTGGTAGAGGTTCAGGTCCGTATAAGCTTTGGCAACTGTGGGAGAAAAGTGGAATGGTTTGCGGGGAAGGAAAAGTAGATTATCGCCCCCAATCTCCTTCTGCAAGGCCCTTGCCCTCCCCTACAGATCAGGTCCCACCTGCCGACATAATGTGGGCAACCCTATTCCTTGAGAGCTCCACTCTCTGCCTCCCCAGCCTTGTCTCCTCCTAGCAACCCAAACGCCACCTCCTCGATTCATTCAATGTGGTCCCTTCCAACGTGGTTTGTTTGCAACCCCGGCTATGCCCCTTTTCCCTGGAGCCCTGCCCTTCGCCCCATGCGCCGGCCAACTCACACTCAAATTTGTTCCCCGAGCGCTTGGCCTCGTTCATGCGGCCGGTCAGCTCTGAAATCTGCGGCATGTGGTTGTTGAGCTTCACTGCCTCCTTCTGGCCCTTCACGATGAGCGGGAAAACCAAGCAACGGGCCACAATTGTCCCTGAGGAGTTTGGCATGGGAGAGAGGAGGACACCCGTTACTCTCAAGTGCAATAGCTGCGATGTTACCCACAATGCAATGCCAGAAATCGCTACCTTACCCAGAATGCACCTGGGTATTCCTGTTTGGAGGCTTGTGCAAAAAGGGTAGGCGGGCGAACTGCTCCTGCAGAGGCTGAAGGCATCATTTACCCAGAAGGCAGTAGTGGTGATCATTAAAGGCAAAGGGACCCCTGACCATTAGGTCCAGTTGTGACCGACTCTGGGGTTGCAGCGCTCATCTCGCTTTATTGGCCGAGGGAGCCGGCGTACAGCTTGCGGTTCATGTGGCCAGGATGACTAAGCTGCTTCTGGCAAACCAGAGCAGCGTACGGAAACGCCGTTTACCTTCCCACTGCAGCGGTACCTATTTATCTACTTGCACTTTGACGTGCTTTCGAACTGCTAGGTTGGCAGGAGAAGGAACCGAGCAACAGGAGCTCACCCCGTCGCGGGGATTCAAACTGCCGACCTTCTGATCGGCAAGCCCTAGGCTCAGTGGTTTAACCCACAGTGCCACCTGCGTCCCGTAGGGGACCACAAATTTGGGTTCCTAGCCTGTCTTGTTAAACCCAGAGGTTTTCTACATTACATTTCTCCAAGTGAGCTAAAGGACACATTCCAGTCAAGCCAAAGAACGAGAGAAAATGTGGGGCAGGGCAAGTGAGGGTGTGCGGGCTTTGGGGAAGGAGTCCTGAGGGCACAGAGAAAACCCTGGAAAGCTGAATTTAGCCCCAGTGCTCAAAGTTCGGCTGCGGTCTCCGACTCAGAGAACGGGTTGCACGTTTCCTGCTGTGCTCCTTCTCCGTGGGGCCGTGTCACAGCGGGGAAAGACCTGCCTTAGCACTGCATCAGGCTCCTTGTCTATCCAGCCCAATACTGCCTGCTCTGGCTGGCAGCAGCTCCCCAGGACCTTCGGCAGAGGAGCTTCTCTCTAATCAGCACCAGTTACCTTGTTGTTTTAACAAGAGATGCTCTAGGGAACTGAGCTTGAGGTACAAAGTTTGTGTCTGGGGTGTGTGTGTGTGTGTATATCGCCTCATGTCTGCACAATTTTTGGCAAGAGCATGTAACCCGCCAAGTGCTAAGCACAGACTCTATTGCCAAGCTCTGGCCCTTCCCGGCAGCAGCATCCCCCAAAGTGCCCACTCCAATGACGCTCTCTGCCAGCCCAAAGGTACATCTAAATCTCCACCCGCTCCCCAAATACAGCAGGCCCCTTCACCTGCCACGATGGCTCCCCACCACGGCAGCCCTATATCCACGTGGAGGGACTCCAATAAGTTCTGGATCAGACCCACCGGGGTGTGGGACCCCAGGCCCAGCTCTGCAAAACTCTGCTCTTGGACAGCCTGGGCAAGGTCCACTGCAGAGAGCGCGCCCTCTAGTGGCGGGGAGGATACAGGCTGAAGAACCTGAAGAAGGAAGAGGCAGGAAAGCAAGTTAGCATTGATTAATCCGAATGCTCTCAGCCCCCAACTGCTAGGTTCTCTTCATTTGCAACCGTCCACCGTCACCTTCCAAATTTCACAACCATGCTGCTCTTACCTGTGTGCCAGCAGCTGCTGCCGTGCTTTGACATCTGTTTGCCGGCCTCAACAGGAGAACATGGCAGCCGTTTTGAGGACGCGGGTGAGGGGCAAAAGGAGATTTAACTCTGAGCCACGTGAACGGGACGGACGTTCTGTGGATCTGGAAGGCAAGTTTTGAGAATCAGCATCCTGACAATGGCACTTGCCAGGAAGATGACTACTTCTGTGATATACAGAAACATGTGGGGAACAAATTTCTCAGATCTGTTATCACTGCCACCTGGTTCCGGTTTTTTTGTGGGGAACCACTTTAAATTTACAGGGAATTAAAATCCAGTTGTAAAACCATTTTCTCTCTTGTGCAAGTTTTAGGGAGCAGGATGTATTCATAGTTCGATGTTAAAAAAATATTTTGGGTTGGGTGGAGGGTGGGGCAACTTTGGGCTCTCATTCTAACCTACTTCACAGGGTTATTGAGAATAAACTGGGGACCATGGGAGAAGCAAGTATGCCACTGTGTGCATTTAATATGTACATTTATATAATTTTATAACTGCTTCATTTTCTATCTACACACATGCACATATATTAATAATCTATTAATTCTGGACAAAGTTCAGAAAGCATTAAAACACAATAGGGCAGAAAGGGTGAATCATATTTTGATGGACAGCAGATATAAATAATATAGATAAGCCTACCTAGGTGCTTACAAAGTTGAAGCAATTTTAATTCCTCCCCCCAGCATTTAAACTTTTGAATGTTTTATAGCACAGTTGTACATCTGTAAACTGCTTTGAGGGTTTTCTTTTTTTACAATCAAGCGGTTGTATAGGTTTTACGAAACAAATAAAAGACTAGCGTGCCTTGCGCTTCATAGAAGGAATACAAACATATGAAATGAGCTAAAAAGGAGGAAAGAAGGGGCTGCACAAAATCCCTCCAATATTGTTGTTTAGTCGTGTCCGACTCTTCGTGACCCCCTGGACCAGAGCATGCCAGGCACTCCTGTCTTCCACTGCCTCTCGCAGTTTGGTCAGACTCATGTTGGAAGCTTCGAGAACACTGTCCAACCATCTCATCCTCTGTCGTCCCCTTCTCCTTGTGCCCTCCATCTTTCCCAACATCAGGGTCTTTTCCAGGGAGTCTTCTCTTCTCATCAGGTGGCCAAAGTCTTGGAGCCTCAGCTTCAGGATCTGTCCTTCCAGTGAGCACTCAGGGCTGATTTCCTTCAGAATGGAGAGGTTTGATCTTCTTGCAGTCCATGGGACTCTCAAGAGTCTCCTCCAGCACCATAATTCAAAAGCACCAATTCTTCGGTGATCAGCCTTCTTTATGGTCCAGCTCTCACTTCCATACATCACTACTGGGGAAACCATAGCTTTAACTATACGGACCTTTGTTGGCAAGGTGATGTCTTTGCTTTTTAAGATGCTGTCTAGGTTTGTCATTGCTTTTCTCCCAAGAAGCAGGCGTCTTTTAATTTCGTGACTGCTGTCACCATCTGCAGTGATCATGGAACCCAAGAAAGTAAAATCTCTCACTGCCTCCATTTCTTCCCCTTCTATTTGCCAAGAGGTGATGGGACCAGTGATCATGATCTTAGTTTTTTTATATCATATGGCAAATGTTTATTAAATACATCAATTGTTCAGACTGTTAGTATATTCACCGAGATCTCTCCAAGCTGCCCTGAAAGCTTTTGGCTTTGTCCTCCTAGCAGCCAAAGACTCTTTACACCCCACCTGGACTTAACACCTCAACCTCACCTCCCCAGGTGTTGTGGGACTACAATTCCCACCATCCCTGACTACTGGTCGTGCTCGCTAAGGGTGATGGGAGTTGTAGTCCACCAACATCCGGGGACCCAACGAAGGCCTCATTCCCCCCTCCTCCCCCCAAAAAGAAAAGGTCTCCCGGGCTCCTTCCAACAGCTGCGCGGCAGGAGAAAACCAACCAGGCGACGCTCCCCCTCCAATGAAACAGCTCCAAGCTGCTAGTCCCTCGGGTTCCGGCCCGCAAGGTCATGACCCCGGAGGCCAGGGCAGCGCCGCAGAGGCGTAGCGCCCGCTTCCCTGGACCACCCACCTGCCTACGGAGGCTCCCCGCGAGGGGCATCTTCCCCGGGAGCCCAGACCGGCTCCATGCTCTCCCGAACGCCGCTGCGGAAGCCGCCATCGCTCCTCGGCCCCGCCCCCGGTAGCGTCACGCGCAGCCCTCGCGAGGACTGAGGGGTCGGGCGCGTGACGCCCGCGCGAGGCTGCCATCTTTGTTAAGGGCAAACAAAAACCCTTCGACTTAACGCAAAGGGTCGACATCTTGAGTAAGGGCAACTCTCCTCTAGAGCCTAAAGTTCCTTTTTGGGGTTTCGGACGCAGGAGCGATGGGGTGTGTGGGGGGAAGAAAGGCATGCAACCACTGAAAGGGAGGCGCCAGTCGATTCTTTTCCCGGCTATGTTTAAAAAAAAAAAGGGGGGGGGACTAGAGCCAAGTGGGCTGTGGCCATGTTTAAAAAGAGCGATGCTGTTCAATTTAGCAGTGGGAGAGAGGTGGTGTTCCTGATGCGGCCATGTTGGTTCCGGGCAATATAGAAAAAGCGGAAGAGTGGCCATGTTGGTTATGGGCGATATGGGAAAAGAGGAAGCGCGGCCATGTTGGTTTGGCGCAACACGAGAAAAGAGGAAGCGCGGCCATGCTTACTTTGGGCAGTGGCGCCGTGTATCGCCATAATATGTGTGGGCAAATACAACAACCAAGTCTAGACAAATTCCACCCTTTCTTCGAAAAGGCCACAAGGAGGCAGCAGAGAACCGTTTTGGGAGAAAGCAGTTTGTTTTTTTTTTTTAAACAATTATCTTCGCTGATTGGTACAGATCTTGGTCAAGTTTAGCACGTGTTGAAGTTTACTTTATTTTCACAATAATTATATAACGCTTGATTTAAATATGCGCACACACATTTAAGCATTTTACGCAAAACAATATTCAATTCAAATACCAATAAAAACAGTTAAAAACAAACTAAGTTTGTTCTTGGTATGAGCTTTCGTGTGCATGCGAAATACGTATCTGAAGAAGTGTGCATGCACACGAAAGCTCATACCAAGAACAACCTTAGTTGGTCTCTAAGGTGCTACTGGAAGGAATTATTTTATTTTTTATTTTGTTTTGACTATGGCAGACCAACACGGCTACCTACCTGTAGTTAAAAACAAGTTGACGTCAAACTGATCAAAATAGAAATAAAACCTGCAGTCGCAAAACAAATACATTTAATAAAACCTCATGTTAAATTTACGTTTTGCAAAATCACACTGCTGTTATTATGATTATTATTATCATCTCAATTTATTGCCCACTGTAATCCCAGGTACGATGATGATTTTACATGGATGCACTGGAAAAGACCTCATATTTGCTAATAGCCGTATTTGTTAACAGCAGTGCTAAGCTGGAAGCCACGTTTTGCAGCAAATTCCATTGAGGAACCGGGTGCATTCTTCGGAAAGGTCACAGGAGGGCAGCAGAGAGCAAGGTCTGGAGGAGCTCCTTTGATCTTTCTAAAACCTTGTTCTCTTATTCACATTCTGCAGAGATGGGAAAAGATGGACTCTTTTAGACTTAGGGACTCGACACCCAAGCCCCGGGGGCCCCACAGCAGAATTAAAGCTGCCCTTTTTTCTTGTTCCCTTAAAAAACAACTCACCCCATTCTTCTTCTTCTTCTTTAGTTATATACCCAACCCCCTTTTCTTATTAATACATTATCAATCATTATTCATCCATTTTTTATTCACTTATTCTTTTCTTACTCATTTTTCATTATTATTATTACCCATTCAAAAGGACTTTCCCCTCTTTCTTCTCCTCTCTTTTCTCTCTTTTCTTTTTCTTTCCCTTTTCTTTTCTGCCTTGTCTTTTATCTCACACTCTAACTTGAATCATTACCACAACTTTTGATTTTTAAATATAATTACATTAGCCTTTAATTTTTAAAAACTCTTATCTGTGAACTCCCAACCCCATCTCCCACCCTTAACTTGACCCCACCCCCTCATGTGTGTGCATGGATGTGTGTGCACAAGTCAGTCTATCTGTAAAAAGCCACCTACTGCCCTCATGTGGACTTAACTACTTACTACAAGTGTCTTAAAATCAAAACCATGTTAATTTGCAGCCCAGGCTATTGCGCTCAGGTACCGGTAGTGCTTGTGGGGCATTTGGTTGGCCACGTGGAGAACAGGTTGTTATACCAGATGGGCCTTTGGCCTGATCCAGCAGCCACCATTTTCTTAAGTTCTCTTTCTCTATATTGAAGACTCATAGAATTACAGAACTGTAGAGTTGGAAGGGACCCAGGGGTCATCTAGTCTAGCCCCCTGCCACGCAGACATCTCAGCTAAATTGCTGGAAAAAAATGTGGCAAATAGTTCCACTTTTTTACTGGTTTTTTTTTTGCCAGTCCCAGGGACACTGGAACGTGTGCTATAGCTTACCCCCACTGTAGCACAATTTAACTTCCTAAAAAAGGAACGAAATAAGACTTTTCTATTTTTGTGTGTGATGTTCTTCAGAGAGAGACCACACCTGCATATCAGAAGGGTACATCTCTGCTCTCTGTTTCCTATCCTGAACCAATATGCTTAGGTCCCATGATATAGAAAGAAACATGGAATAGGCCTGACTTAATTCATTAATTAATCTCATTCATTAATTAATCCCCTTTCATAGATTAGTTAAATAAATGGTGTTCACAGCAAATGCTGCTTTTAGTATCCTCAGATATGAACAAGACGCATCCTTGTATTAGTTTAGGTTTTGATAACATGTCTATTCAACTTTTACCCAGATACGTTTTTGTTTTTTTAAATGCAAGTGTTTATATCTGATGTAGCTTTATTTTGCATTGATGGCAATAGACTATCCTGAACCAAAATTATAGCAGAAGTTGATTTAGCCCATGATTTATCAAACAAATTCATGTCGTGGCCTGAAGTGGTTTGTGGCAGTGGACTAAAGGGAGGCTCTCGAGGGGCTTGTGGGTGTTGCTGGGAATAAATAAACCAAAAGTCCTAAGTTATGTTACAGAAGCCTCTTTGCTCTTTTCATCATCAGACACTAAAACATAGCTGTCAACCCTCCCTTTTTTTGGCGGGAAACTCCCTTATTCCAATGCCGTTTCCCGCTGCTATCCCGGATTGTTGATATCCCTTAAATTTCCCGGATTTCCAAGGAAGCAGCTCCTCTCCCTCCCTGCTGGCCAGGGAGGCTCCTCAGCTGCGTTGCTCGGCTGCCAATAAGGAGTCTGAGACCGACTGGGGGCGGAGCTTGCATGCCTTGTGCAGCCAGACCCTCACGCCCAACCAGACAGACAGCCTGCCTGCCGTCTATGCGCTCGCTCTTTCACGCAGCCTCTGGAGCGCAGGGTGGCGAGGGTACTTGGTGCCATTGCCCCGCCCTTGCGGCATCCCTTATTTTCAAATCCGAAAGTTGACAGCTATGCACTAAAAGGAGAGCTGAGTATGAGCATGTATGGAGGGAAGACACTGCGAAGCAGACGACAGGATGTTGGACTTGAGCCCGCTGGAATGGGACCCAGATTCAAATATGAAACTCTTCGGTGGCTGTTCTAAGGATTACATGGGATGACCACATATATACAGAACTCAGAATTCTGCACCCCACAATTTGGATACAACTGGTGGTTTATCATTTTTCTTTATTATTAAATTCAAACCCCACCTTTTCACCAAAGAGTTGAAGGTGGCACAGATACACCCTCCAAGTGTCCCGATTTTCCAAGGACAGTCCTAGAATTATGAGAGCCACCCCAGTTTCTGATCCTAGAATGTCCCGATTTCTCCCCACCAGTGCCGAGTTCGGCGAGGAAGTTGGGTCTGCCCACGTCCCGAATGGCGACTGCAGCGAGGGAGCATCTAGTTTCCTCTCCATGGCTTCTCGTAGAGTGCAGACGAGGAAGAGGACAGACTGGCACCAGCAAGGCCCAGCCCCATGTGATGGGCCAGCTCTGAGGGGAGACAGAGGGGTGGTGTTGTGCACGCTACTACAGGCGGGACACCCTGTGTGGGACTAAAGGGGGAGTGGAGCAGAGCACATTGAATCTTGAGTTGTTGTTTTTTTTTAATGCTTTGTGCATCCGGGTTTAATCTTGCTCCTTTCTGAATTTTATGTGTGTTTTTTTTTCTTGGTAAATCTACCACAGAATAAAATATAATAAAATCGGGATTTATGGATTTTCTCAGGCGGTGTGTATTGTGCCCTGTGACTGCTTAAAACTGCATGATCCAGCTTTGAATGTACAGTGGACCCTCTGGATATGAATTAAATTCGATCTGGGGGTCCACCCGCAACACAAAAAGTCCATAGGCAGAGGCGCCGCTTCTGTGCAAGTGAGCGCTTCTGTGCATGTGTGAAGCGAATCGTAACCCGAACCCGCGTTCGTAACCCAAAAGTTACGTATCCAGAGCGGTATGTAAATTAGCGAGTCCACTGTATAGTGCAGATGAGGCCTTAGAGATAAGGGGCCACTGGGTTACAGTTAGAAGGAAAATGTAATATGGGATGGAGGAGAACAAACCAGTATAATGTGGTCAGCAAAATGAATTGTTGGCACCCCACTCACCTTTCTTTTTATAGGAAATGCTCTGCTGTGGGGGTGGGGGGTGGGGACAAAAATGTGTGGTTGAGGAGGGTCCCTAATTTCATCTGAGAAATGTTGGAGGGTGCATACAGAGTACTTCACCTGTCAATTTTATCCTCAAAAACCCCTGGTGAGGTAGGTTAGGCTGAGTGCCTCTTAGTGAGCTTCATGTTTATGTTTCTTCAGTCATGAGATGATCCTTGGATTGTACATTGCCTTTTGCTTTGCTGCATGCTAACTCTGCTAGATTGGTATCAAATATGAATAAAGGCATATTTGTTTTGGAACCAAGGGATCTTTCCCTTTGGAATGACTATCCCATTTACAATTGGCAAATAAGGAGAAAAGTTGGAGCAAGAAAATCAAAGGGTTGTTATTTCTCTGTGTCTGAGGGTGATTTGAGATGCCCAGATTTCAGGCGCATGCATGAGAAGGCTGCAAAGAGAAGCAAACTCACTTGTAGCAGCCTGGGACGATATAGGAGTCCCACAAAGAGTAAGAAGATCTTGGCCCACATTTTAGGATACTGTGTGAATGGCATGTGGGCCGCTAGGCCTGCTTATGTAACATCCCGGAAGACTTTTCTATTCAATCCCCGTAGCTCCACCCAGACAATCCAAGAAGAGGCTCATCTGTGAAGTTCTCATGAAATCCTTCCAGAAACTTGAGTTTAATAGGGATTTGTGGAAAACCCTAATAGCTATGGGGAAGTTCTATTATTATTATGATTATTTAAAAAAAATTATACCACCCTTCATCTGGCCCGCCCCTCACCTCCGCCCACAGCCGGAAGAAGCAGGAAGCAGCAAAGCGCGCGCCGATGGCTAATCTGCTCGGCGCGGGTTTTGCTTTTTCTGGCTCGAAAAAGCAAAGTGCGTGCCGAGCTGGTTTGCGAGCAAGTCGCCACTTTGTAGCGCGCATGCGTCGTACGTAGCGGCGCTGCGCATGCGCGCTACGGAGCGGCGCCCTGCCCCTGGGTGCCCCCGGGTTTGCTGCTCCAGGTGGCCAAGCGGCTTCCTTCGCCACTGGTCATGGGGTCGTCTGCTTTGGAGCAGGGGCCCGGTAGGAATTTTGCCATAGGCTGATTGGCTGGTGCCACTTGGTTTTTGCCTACTGCGTAGCAAATCGTCACAACTTTGTCAGGTTGGCAGTTAGGCTGGTTGGTGGAGGGGATGTGGTTGGCTGTGCCTGCCCCTCCAAGTTGCTGCTGCAAGGGTATTCCATTAAAGGCATCCAGGGGCTCGCTTTGCTTTTGTCCGAACCCCTGACAAGGGGCTAGGGCCACATCAGAGCCCCTGGGAGCATTTGGGGTGAGGTTAGAGGCTGGTGTACAGCTCAGTCCTCCCCCAGATTGTTTTCCCTTACTGACTTCTGCAGGGCTGCAGTTGTCAGTTCTGGTCCTGCCTGAGTGCAGAATCAGATCATCAAACCAATGCCTAAGGAACCACTCGCATGTTGTAATCAATAAAGTTGTGGCCAAAATTATGCCAAAAACCTTAAACCAAAATTCTGTGACTATTGTGAATTATTTCAAGGGTGGTTTGGGGACCTTGACATGCGAATGTACGACATGAGAACACAAAATACACAATCCTCTTCTGCAATCTTCTTTAGAGGACAAGATGCAGAATTAGCAAAGCAGAGAAGGAACACTCTGATCTGACACGTCTGCTGCCTTGTGGCTAGACCCATTTGTGAGAAAGGAATAGCATATACCTCAGCTGCCCTGAATTTTCTGAGGCTGCCTTGGAAGCAATTAAATACAAAAAACAAGGTGTGCACATATTAGCTTAAGCAAAATAACAAAATGTACATGGAAAGGCTGATTAAAAATTTTTATGTATGGGAACGGCAATCTTAGGATCAAACGAGCCTCACTGAAAAAATATTTCCTGGTGCCCTGATCTTAATATGAAATTCTATTCTATCTTTGGCAACCTCTCGCCAAAGTGCGCCAGGACTGAGTTTGAGACGAGCAGGTCTTTGACTGCTTGGAACGCAGCCTCCTGGCGCTGGCCCCACACCCACGGGGCCCGCTTGTCTAACAGTCTGTGTAGGGGCTCTGCTACTGCTGCCTTGTGGGGTAAGAAGGCATGGTAAAAGTTCAATAGTCCCAAGAAGGCCTGGAGTTCCGCCTTACCCTTAGGTGCTGGGGCGTCACAAATAGCTCGCACCTTGTCCCCGGTCGGGTGGACTCTGTCTGCGTCCACCGTAAATCCTGGAAAATCCACCTGTTGCACTCCTAGCAGACACTTTCCCCGCTTCACCTTGAGGCCGGCCATCTGGAAACAGTGCAGGATGGTGTGGAGTCGGCCCCCAAACTCCCCCTGCGTGGCCCCGACGATCAACACATCATCGAAGAAGGGGGTGATGCCGGGAATTCCTTTGAGGAGAGAGTCCATTAGATTTTGGAATATGCCTGGCGCCACGCTGACGCCAAATTGTAGCCGCTTGACACGGAATATGCCCCTGTGCTTTAAAATCGCCTGTGCCTCGGTGGTGGCCTCATCCACTGGCAACTGCTGATAGGCCTGGGCCAGGTCTAGCTTGCCAAAAAACTTAGACCCCGCCAAGGTGGCGAGGACATGGCTGATCACTGGCAATGGGTACGCATGAGTTGTAAGGGCCTTGTTTATGGTACATTTGTACCCTGCACAGATGTGGACTGAGCCGTTGGACTTGACGGGTGTGATGATTGGGGTTTCCCAGGGGGCATTAGGCACTGGCTCGAGCACTCCTTGCTCCACGAGCTGGTCTAATTCCTCGTCAATGCGGGTTTTAAGGGTGAACGGGACCTGACGGCCCTTGAACCTGATGGGTCATACTGCGGGGTCTAGTTGTAGGCCGATGGGGGGCAGTATATCATCCCTATGCCCTGTTGAAAACCTCCGGAAACTCTTTGCAGATGGCGTCCACGTGGGAGCTGGTGCGGTTCACCCTGGTGATGGCTAGCCCCAGTGGCCCAAACCATGCCAACCCCAGTAGGCTAACGAAGGGCCCCTTGACCACAATCATGTCTAATCTCTGCTTCCGCCCTCGATATTGTACATTGAAGGTTACCACCCCCATTGTGGGGACCTTGCGTTTTTGGAAGTCCCGGAGGGTGAATGGGGCTGGCATGAGCTTGGGGCCGCCACTGTGACACAATTTCCTTAATGTCTGTGCCGAGATTATGAACAGGGTTGAGTCTGTATCAAGCTCCATACGGCATGGGACTCCCTCTATCTGTACCTCGATGTAATTTCCCCCCACATTAGAATGTGGCAGCTGGTATACCTGACAGTCTGTGATCTCCGCAGAGTTTGCCTTGGTGTGTTGGACTGTGGGGCATGGGACTCTTGGGTGGGGCATCGGGTGGGGCGGGCACGGCACACCCGGGCGATGTGTCCCACTTTTCTGCATTGTCGGCATTCTGCGTTGCGGAAACAGCAAGCCCTCCACTCGTGGCTCTCCCCGCAGCTTGCACAGTTCCCCTCTTCTAGACGAGGCTATCGTGGTGGGTGTGCGGCTTGGGTGCGCTGCTGCACTCGGTGCATGTCCTCCTGGTCAGATTCTGAGTCGTCGGTGAGGTCCTCGTGGTGGACCCTCGGTTGGGACGACACGTTTGACTGGAATCCTTGCGCTGACCTCTCGGCGGCTTCAGTTGTTAGAGCCTCCTCTAGGGCGACCTGGAACATCAGGTCCTTCTTGGCGTAGAGGTGCTGTCACCACTCTCATCCTGACCCACATGTTAAGACTGAATGTGAATGGCACATAGGCTGCCAGGCCTGCTTACATAGTACCCCTGAGACTTTGGCAAGAAACTTTCCCAAGAAATCTCTGTACCGTGTTTCCCCTATTTTAAGACACCGTCTTATTTATTTTTTTCCTCAAGAAAACGCACTATGGCTTATTTTGAGGGGATGTCTTATTTTTATTACGTAAGCACGCCTTGGCAAGGCCACGCTCGAGTTCTGGGGCTGCGAAGGACGGGACAGGCGCGGAGCTCTTTGTTTGCTTGCTGGCAGTGGGGGGAGAATCCAAGCTGAGCTTGGAGGAAACGGGCACCAGAGAGACCCGCTTTCGCTGGGCGCTCTCTCCTGCTCCTCCGCCGCAACCTTCCCTCCTCGAAACTCGACAGAAGCCTTGTTTTCCAAGGGGTCTCTTGGGCGACGCGCGGGGTGGCTTGGGGGATTTCGTCGTGGCAACGAGCAGGAAAAGCCCGTGCCACCTTCCCTCTCCGCCATGGCGGCCGCCCCGTGCGCTCTGCACTGAGCAGAGTTGGGCGAGCGCATGGGCGAAGAGACCTTCGGAGTGCCTTTGTCACGCCCACTGCCCCTTCCTGTGCGCCCTGCTCTGCAGAGTTCCTGAGCGCTGCTTCTGGGGCTGACTGGTTTTGGTGGCGGGACTGGACGCCCCGCCCCGCCTTTTCCTTGGCGCCCTCCAGAACTGCGCCTATCACTATGGCTTATTTTTGGGGTACGGCTTATATTTCACAAATGCGAAAAAATCTATAGCTTATTTTATGACTACGTCTTAAAATAGGGGAAACAGGGTAGCTCCACCCTGTAAATGAGAAAATAGTGGTACTGGCTAAACAGGCGCCTACCTAACCTAACTCTGAAGGAGGGAGATCTCTTGGACGGGGTTTCTAAAAAACTACTCGTGAGTCTCTTAACCCATTTGTTGAGGGTGAGGGCCTCATCCTGCACCTTTTGATGAGTCAGCTTCAGATACACATGAAGATGCCGACCAAAGGGACCTTTTCATCAAAGGAATGCTAGAGGTTATAGAATAGGTGCCGACACACTGAAGGGCCAATTCCTTGCAAGTGCAGGACATACCTTGCATGGCACTGGTAAAAGTGCTGGTAAAAGTGCATATTAGGATGTTGTACAGTATATGAATAAGAATTGTCAACACTTTAAAAAACCAAACAAGGGAGGCAGGGATGGGCAGGAGGAAAGCAGCAGAGAGCGAATTAAGGGTGAATTAAGGGTGAATTAAGGGAGCCTCTCCAGAATGCATCACACATCTCCTTCTCTCTCCTTGTACTGCCCCAGCTGCTGTCCCCCAGCCACTTCTTTCTTGGCTGCAATGCACCTCCACCCTATGCAGAACTGGAAGCCTCTCACCCTTTTTCGAACACCCTCCCTCATGGAGTGTTCCCTCAGGCTCCTCTCCTAACCCTTCTCCTTGGGAGTCCTCTGGGTAGGTGCTGCCGCCGCTCCTGGTCTCTGAGCTGCCCCCCTTGTCCCAAAGAGAGGTGCCTCCTTACACAGCCCTACAGGGGGCTGGGAAGAGGATGTCCCCAAAATTTGTGGCCCAGCCATGGTGAGGTCAACCTCTTTCTCAATTTGAGTGATTTTATCTGCAATTTTTTTTTGCAAAGTCATTGCAGGAGATCTTGGCATCCTTACCGCACCCTGGTGGTGAAGGTGATTCCATTAGACTGCGAACCACATGAAATAGTCTCCTGTTACTGCTCACCATAGCTCAATGTTGAGCTGAAACCCATGTTCGCTCCAATTCGGAATGAATTTTCAATAGTTCTTACAAGTAAGCAAATGCTCATGTATTAATGCATTAATGGAATTTTTTTCTGAGTAAATGTAGGAATGTGTTGCGTTTTTAAAGCATCCCAAGGCTCTTTGTTGATGCTGCAAACAGGGTGACTTCTCTGGAAATAAATGGCGTAGTACCTTATTACTCACTTAAGTGCAAATTTAAGATACCAGAAAATGCAAAGGAAGACAATGTGCCTTGATTTTTATTAGTCCCTTCACTGCTTTCCTTTTAGTGAAGGGCTTGGAGAACACGTGGAGGTTTTTAATTGCTGGTAAACCTGGTGTACGTGCGAGACGTGTAACCTTTTCTTGCACATGCAGGTCTTGTGACCAGTGTTTGAAGATGACTGTGACTTGGCAACTGGCAAAGAATCAGATGATCCTTAATAACAATAATTTGAGGGGGAAAGAATGAGATGATCCTTGGATTGTACATTGCCTTTTGCTCCTCTGTGTGCTTAATCTGTTGGATTGGTATCAAAAGCTGTGCTG
Source organism: Darevskia nairensis (assembly GCA_034642065.1). NCBI lineage: Eukaryota > Metazoa > Chordata > Lepidosauria > Squamata > Lacertidae > Darevskia > Darevskia nairensis. The sequence goes on from JAWWNI010000498.1 coordinate 76,380, forward strand.
TGTGTTTGCTTTGAGTTGTGCCTCCCTGGACAGCTGCGAGTCCAAAATGACTCCCAGGCTGTGCACCTGGCCCTCAGGGACAGACTTACTTCATTCATACCCCCCACCCACCCCCTGTCCCCCAGAAACAGTACTTCTGTCCTGTCAGGATTCAACCTCAATCCATTAGCTGCCATCCATCTCCCAACCGTCTCCAGACATCCACGCAGGACATTCACTGCCTTCACTGGTTCCGATTTGAATGAGAGGCAGAGCTGGATACATTCTGCATACTGGCAAACACCCAGCCTAAACCACCTGATGATCTCTTGCAGCGGGTTCATATAGATGTTAAAAAGCATGGGGGAGAGGACGGAGCTGTGAGGCACCCCACAAGTGAGTGCCCAGGGGTCCAAACATTTATCCCCCCCCACTACTTTCTGGATACGACACAGGAAGAAGGAACGGAACCACTACATAACAGTGTCCCCAACTTCCATTCCTCCTAGATGAACCAGGAGGACACAATAAATGACAGTATCAAAAGCTGCTGAGAGATCCAGCAGAACCAGGAAACAGTTTTCAGCAGTGTCCCTAGCCTGCCAGAGATCATAGACAAGTGTGACCAAGGTAGTTTCAGTCCCATGAGGGGGCCTGTAACCCAATTGGAAAGTATCCAAATAACCCACATCCTCCAAGCATGCTTGGAGGTGTTCCGCCACCAACCACTCGATTACCTTGCCCAGGAATAGAAGGTTTGAGACTGGGTGATACCGGTAACTGGCCATAATGGCCGGGTCCAAAGATGATTTTTAAAGAAGCAGTTTGATAACTGCCTCTTTAAGGGGTTCCAGGAACGCTCAATCCAAGAGGGAAGCATTCACCACCCCACAGAGCCCATTACTCAGCCCTGTTTGGCTCACTTTTATGAGCCATGATGGGCAAGGGTTGAGAATACACGTGATCGGATTTACTTGTCCAAGCAGCTTGTCCATATCCTCGGAGGTAACAGGCTGAAATTACCGGTAATCCCATACAACCTAACTAGACAGAGCTCTGACACTCTCCCACCCCAACCATGCAACCATGGTGAAGTCTACCTCTTTCTCAATTTGTGTGATTTTATCTGCAAAAAAAACAAACCAAACAACTTTGCAAAGTCATTGCAGGAGAGGAGAACTTGGGGGCCTTACCAGACTCTGATGGAAGTTGGTTCTATTAGACTGCAAACCACCTGAAAGAGTCTCCTGTTACTGTTTTCTGCAGATGCAATGGAGGCAGTAAAGATTGTCTTCTTTGCCGTAACCACTTGGTAGGCTCAAGGTTGAGCTCAAACCCATGTTTGATTCGATTCGGAATGCGTTTTCCACCTTCGCCGCTGTAGCCGTCTCAGTGACTGTTTCATCACCCTCAGCTCTGGGGGAAACCACAGAGCCATCCGAGCTTCATGCAATCAAAGAAGGCGCTTTGGAGCCAGACAGTCGATAGCTCGCTGCATTCCAGCGGGCCAACAGAGAATCAGCTGAGAGGCCATCAACATGGGATAAAACATCTGGAAGCCATTTGGACCCATTAAGTGGCAGGGCAGACCATTTGAAGCAGTCCCAACCCCCTGCGGAGGGGAAGGGTTGCAGAGATGTCTAGTTGCACCAGGAAGTGATCTGACCATGGCACTTCTTTTTCCCCACTTAGTGTCAGATCACCCACGTCCACAGAGGTAAACAACAGAATTAAGGTAAGTCCATGGCTATTGGTAGGGCCAGATTCAGGGACAGCCCCATGGAGGCCTTGCTTTCCACAAAGTCCCAAGCAGCCCCTTGTAAGGCTGTGTCATAATGGATGTTGAAACCACACAGGACCACCACACTAGGTTTCTCCAGGAGAACATCTGACACAACCTGAAACAGCTCGGGCAAGGAATCCTTGTTGCAGCGAAGGGGTCGGTGCACCAATAGGAATCCTTAACTACCCCTATTGCCCAACTTCCAGAACATGCACCCAGAAAACTGGGTCTCCCTAATTATAGGATGTCTGGTGAAAACGAAAGACTTCCTAAAAATCGCTGCAACCCCACCTTCCCACCCACATAGCCTAGGTTGCTGTGCATAAGAGAAACCTAGTGGACAAGCAGCAGCAAGAACAGGTCCACCTGCCATGTCCAACCAAGGAGAATACAAGGACGCCTGTGCTGAGAGTCTGTAGGCCATAAAGTAGAACTAAGGCACACAGCTCCCCATGACAGGGGAAGGAGGAGGAGTTCCTGCACTTGTTTTCTAGAAAGCAAAGCACTAAATATCAGCCCCCAGATGGGACACGAACCCACAATCCCTGGCTTAGGACGCCAGTGCCTTCTGTTATTAATTCTCAAGATATCTGGAATATCTATTTTGAAATGAAAAATGACTTCAAGAATATGCTCCTGGGGAAAAAATCCACGTACACGCAAGTCAAATGGTCCAAGATTGTGGCCGCACTAGAAAGTAAAGATTCAAAAACTTTTTGGTCACTCCTCTCAATAAAAACTACCACCGATCTTCCCAATATAAAGGATGAAGCCTGGATCACATATTTTACTTCCATCTTTTGTGATCATCAAGCTTCTTCAAAGGCTTTAGAACCTCCTGTCCCAAGAACCACACAATTTCAAATCACTGCTGAGGAGCTGAAAAGGATAATTCTCTCCTTTAAACAAGGAAAGTCCCCTGGCATGGATGGTATTTCAATAGATGTGTTGAAACTAAACCCAGAATGGTGGGCTGTCACCCTTGTCCCGCTTTTTAATTCTATTTACTGCTCAGGCCATATACCCAAATCATGGAACAACTCAATAGTGGTTCCAATCTTTAAAAAAGGCGATAGGAACTCTCAAGAGAATTACAGGCCTATCAGCCTGTTACCTTGTATAAGTAAAATCTATGCCAAATCCCTCCTTATCAAATTGGATCAATGGATGTCAACTAAAGGTCTGCCTGGCAAGGAACAAGTTGGATTTAAGGCAGGATCTTCAACTCTCGACCATTGCCTAGTCTTAAGCCATCTAGTAGACAAATATGTCATGAGAAATAAGCGGAGACTCTTCGTGGCATTTGTGGACTTAAAAAGTGCCTTTGACTCTATCGATCGTAACAAACTCTGGACTAAAATGAAACACCTTGGCATAGACCAGAATCTACTCGCCTTGATTCAAAGTTTACATTCAAATAATCAAATATATGTTAAAGTTTCAAAAGACGGTAGTCTTGCTGGTCCAATCCTGAATAATCGAGGAGTAAGGCAAGGATGTGTCCTCGCCCCTACTTTATTTAACCTATTCTTATCGGATTTACCAACCTCTCTTCAGAATGAAACCTCCCATATCCCTTACCTAAACAATATCTCAGCTTTTCTATTGCTATATGCTGACGATACAGTAATTATTTCACTTTCTTCGTTGGGCTTAAAGAAATTACTTAAGGGCTTTTCAAATTATTGCTCCTCTAATAGTCTAAAAATTAATTATGAGAAGACTAAAATTATGCAGTTTAAAAAGAGAGGAAACCCAAAAAACTACATAATTAACGGACATCTAATACAGGAAGTGAAGCAGTTTAACTACCTGGGGATTCTATTTAAAAATAACATGAACTGGAATGGACATATTTCTGTGTCAATAGCCAAGGCCAAAGGGACGGCCCACCATATTAAATCTCATTTTTTCTCTCCTGAAGGAAATAGATATATTCCAGCTGCACTCCAAGTAATTGATATGAAACTTTGTCCCCAACTATTATATGGCGCCCCATTATGGATCTCAGGCGACCTTAAGAAGCTGGACAAATTCCATGCATCCCTCCTGAGGTCATTACTCGGACTTACAAACTCCGTAAAATACGAGTCAATATGCTGCGAGCTAGGAATTTTACCTCTATCAATAAGAGCGTGGCTGAGGACCTTGAAATACTGGATCTTCCTTCATAATAGAGCCCTATCCCCTAACTCTCTCCTTTACGGCCTATTAAGTGATAATACAAGCAATAATTTATCACTGATCTGTAGGAGAAAGCTGAACGCAATAGGTCTAAAGATAGCTGACTTTGAAAACACTGACCTTAAAGACGTCTGGAAAGTTATTAGAAAGGCTCTCATAGGGAAAAGCACTCTCTACTTACTTGAGGTGGCGGGGCGCAGTACTTGCTCCCCTCTATATCTGAACCTCCCTATGTGTAGAGACTTCAAAGGGGGATATATAGCCAATTTGAAGAGCCAGGAAGGGTGCAGGCTCTTCATGCTAGCTAGATTCAACGTGTTTCCCTCTATGGAGGTAGAAGGAAGATACTTAGCTCTCCCAAAAGCTGAACGTCTATGTAAATGCGGGAAGAATGAACCAGACACGTTGGATCACTTTTTCTTTTCCTGCAACCATGGAATTAATGCAAGAAGGCGATTGCTGGGTGCCTTGCAGGTGGATACATCGACTCCTCCACTGCCAACTCTTCAGGGATTACTGTCGGACAATAATGATGAAGTTACTTTAGTGGTGGCTGAGTTTTTGCGTTCGGTTTACGCAGAGAGATTGGGCCACTGCGGAGAGGACAGGGGGACGCTAACTGAAAATTGATATATCGTTTAAAACATTAGTTCAACTAATACGTATTTTATCTTATGAAGTTTATAACGTGAACGTTTAATGTATAATTTTAATTCGAAGCACCTGAACTTGTTATGCCTAATAAAGGTTATTGATTGATTGACTAAATATCAGCAAATATTAATTAAACGGTTTACACTTATCAATTACAATAAAGAATTACCACCGTCCGCCCACGCGGGGTGTCTTATTTTCGGAGAAACAGGGTACTAAACTATGATAAATAAAAATACAGTGGAACCTCTACTTACAACCACAATCCATTCTGGAGGTCCGGTCATAACTAGAAACGTACATAAGTAGAGGCGCACTGTTCCATAGAAAGTAATGGAAAAGTGAATTGATCCAATGTAACATGGATTTTACTGTCTAATGAGACCATAGATCCATAAAATGAAGGCAATAATCAATGTACTGTACTATAAAATAAATAAGACAGTATTGTAGATGAAAAAAAGGTCGTAACTGGCATCGTACGTAAGTAGAGCCGTACGTAAGTTGAGGTTCCACTGTAATGGCAGGTCACAATCCATAAAACACCACGAAACATACAAAATCATGTAAAAGGGTCAAATTGAGGAACAGAGACACAGAACTTTTTAAAAAGAATTTCCCTGAACTCCTCTTCTGTCTTCCCAGCTGCTACTGCAGTTCTCAATGTCATGGTCTGGGAAAGGCTCCCAGAGTTGGAGGGTGGGGCAAGGCAGAGTGGGAAAAGACATTGCCCGATTAACATTTTTGCTGACGATGCTGCTGGCAGACCAGGAGACGGGGACTGGCAGAGCCAGCCCAGACGGGATAAACTCCCCACTGCCAAGGCCCGAGACTTTGGCCTCTGGGTCCTCCACGCAGTGGGTGCACCCACTTCCGGAGATGGCCACAAGGAGGGCCAGGGCAGAGATGACGATAGAGACCACCATCTGGGTGTGGGCCACCTGCAGATCCGCAGGAAGGTCCAGCAGAGCGTCATAGACCTTGCACAGCCCCTGGCTCCTACCAACGTGTTTGCATCATGATGTCAAGTCCCCCAATCTCAGTGACAAGTTGGTGCCCAGGGAAGATGGGGAGCCAAGTGACTCTTCAAAGGGACGTGGGCTAAATTGCAGCAACACTAAAAGTGAAAGGTGGCTGCCAGCCCATTGCCCCTTTAAGAGCAGCATAAATCAGGACATCTCAGGGCAAAGGAAGAATCTGTGGTGGGTTAATTGCTTTGATGGCAGTCCCAGAAAATTTTGGGGCAGTTGGAGTGTATTTTATTCCTTGAGGTTTACTGCCCAAAACCCCTCTCACTAATGAGCATAGTCACAAGGCAGCAGAGGTTGAAAGTCAAGTCTTCCTTCTCCATTTTACTAGTTCTGCATCTTGTCCTCTAATGATTCTGGAAGAGGATTATGTATTTTGTGTTCTCATGTTGTACTTTTATGTTCTGAACTGCCTGTGATCTGCAGATGAAGGGTGGTATACAAATTAAATAATAACAATAGGAGAACTTCCACATAGCTATTAGAGTTTCCCAAAAATCCCAATTACACTCACGTTTCTGGAAGGACTTCTGAGAACCTCACAGAATGGCCTCTTCTTGGATTGTCTGGGTGGAGCTACTGATGGGAAACATATCCCACCAAAGTCTCCCAGGATGCTATATATAAGCAGGCCTGGTGTCCCACATGCCATTCATTCTGGATCCTAAAATGTGGGCCAAGATCTTCTTACCATTTGTGGGACTCCTTTGGGGGGCCAGCCTGCCACTGACTTCTTCCCAGGATGTTACAAGTGAGTTTGCTTCTCTTTCCTTCCTCTTTGCAGCCTTCTCATGTGTACCCCTGAAATCTGGGTATCTCAAATCACCCTTAGACACAAAGAAATAGCAACCCTTTGATTCTCTTACTCCAACTTTTCTACTTATTTGCCAGCAGTAAACAGGATCCCTTGGTTCCAAAACAAATACCTTTTTATTAATATTTGTAAGCACCTGTTTCTGTGTGCTGAGATCTTTGTAGGTTTAGGGGACAGCAGAGACATTCTTCTGATTGGGGCTAAGAAGGCAGGGCTCTCACAAATTAGGTAGCTGAAATTATTTAGATGAGATTCCTGCATTACAGGGGGAGCTTCTTTCAGGGAGGTTGTATCCATACAGGGAGCGCAGCTATCGTCTACCCTTGACCGAAGAACGGTACACTCCTTCTATCTGGGATGGTCATCTTCTTTGGCCGTGCTTACAACTTAGGGAGGGACGCACATGAAACATTGTTGGAGGAGGGGGACACCTGCCTTGCCAGACAGATCAGCCAAATCCGCCCTGGGAATCAATGGGAAGACAGATGTCCCAGCCAGGTCGCCCTCACATCCATCTCCTGGGGTTCCCAAGTTCAATCAATTATGAAACGATGTGTGCAGAACTAAGTATACATACGATGGAATATTGGGTGTGGGTTAGCACTATAAAATTCTGGTTGTGTTGCCAATTTCGTTGCCGACATTCGAGTCTGCTCTGTGACTTACTTAAGGACTCTTATAAATCCAGATGGTTCCAACATAGGAAAATCAGATCTATTTGCATCAACTTGGAACCTTTGTATAATTCAAGTGAGCAATATATTTATCATAATATTCAAACCAAATTAAGGGAGATTGAAAAACAGCAATATCCAGTCAGCTGTAAATAAATCATCCCACAAATTCTATGGTTTAAATACAACAGATAACAGGATTACTTTTATCTCAAAATGAATGATTCTAGTCCAGTTCAGAACCTTTATTTTAGCCCGGCTCAACTATTGTCAAGGGCAGATATTTAAACATCCCCAGAAATGATAGATATTGTGGATGTTCTTTGAATGTGGCAGACACTGTACAATATTAACCATTTCTACTGTCCATTGTACAACCAGCTACACAAACATATGCTATCCTTTTTTGGGGGGGGGGGATCTAACATCACAGCACAATGAAAATATCTGATTCTATCTGTCTGATATTAGCCCGGAAGTAACTGCAAGGGTTCCTGCCAACCTAGCAGTTCGAAAGCACGTCAAAGTGCAAGTAGATAAATAGGTACAACTGCAGCGGGAAGGTAAACGGCGTTTCCGTGCGCTGCTCTCGTTCGTCAGAAGCGGCATAGTCATGCTGGCCACATGACCTGGAAGCTGTACGCCGGATCCCTCGGCCAATAATGAGAGATGAATGCCACAACCCCAGAGTCGGTCACGGGGTCCCTTTACCTTTTTAACTGCAAGGGTGGTTGAGTTTTGGTCAATAGTATCTCTTAGAGTGGTGAATGGCACTATTTAGTGGGAAGATATCCCAAAGAAAATCCTAGTCATTATATATTTTATATGGCTGTTTATTTGTATATATTTTAAAATGCTATATATGGATATTTTAGGATGTTTTATGATGGCCTATATCTGTAATGCCTAAAGTTTGGTGAAGTAAGTAAGCAAGCATTACAGGGGGTTGGACTAGATGATCATTGGGGTCCCATCCAACTTTAAAATTCTATGATTGTGCGAAAAGAAAATATGCATGGGAAAGAGGGTCAGAGAGAAGGAAAATCACAGGGGCAAGCAACATGAATACTGTAAAGCAGTATCAGAAAAACCGTAAAAACAGTAACGCAAAGTCATTCAAAAACCAGGAATTACATCTATCTGTCTAATTCTGTTTTGTCTGTCTGTCTATTTATGTTCCCTCTGATGCAATAGTTATGTGCATTGTCTCTGCCTCTGACCCCGAAGATGTAATGGTTGAGTGGATGGTGCCTGACCGATCAGGTGTGCTGTCTCCATTGAATAACAGTGGTGACACCACTGGCATCATACCGGCAACTGTACGCATTAACGGAGCAATCATCAGCGCTATCGAAGTAGACACGGAGCAGGGTGAAAGGTTTACATGTCAAGTATCCCTCATTGGATCTGAAGGTAAAAACTCTTCACACAACTGGGACTTCATTTTCCTTTGATAAGCATGGTGTTATGTACTGAGTTGAATAGGATCCAAAATGCAGCAGTCTGATTGGTCCTAGAACAATAGGATTCAGAATGCAGCAGTCTGATTGGTCCTAGAACAATAGGATTCAGAATGCAGCAGTCTGATTGGTCCTAGAACAATAGGATTCAGAATGCAGCAGTCTGATTGGTCCTAGAACAATAGGATTCAGAATGCAGCAGTCTGATTGGTCCTAGAACAATAGGATCCAGAATGCAGCAGTCTGATTGGTTCGCAGGAGCCACCCAATCCAGCACCAGGTGGAAGTGAATCCACAACCTAATTGGCCTACAGGAGTATCCCGGAATTAGCCAATCACGTGGGGCCCATTCTGTAAATAATGTATATAAAGCAGATGTTCTGGGGGAACATCCATTCCTCACTACTATGAGCTGAATAAAGAGCATGAAATACACACTCGCCCTCAAGTATATTTCACATGGTTTAGGAATAGGAATAGGAATAGGAATAGGAATAGGAATAGGAATAGGAATAGGAATAGGAATAGGAATAGGAATAGGAATAGGATTGTTTCCAGATTGTTTAGGATCCTTTCAGGTACTGCCCATTTCAAGACAGCTTCTTCCCTAATTCACAAATGTATTTCCGCTTTTGATTATGGCCTGTTGAGATAAGACTTTTCCCACCAGCTGCCATCATATCGGTGCTGGTATTGACTAAAGGTATTGGTATTGACTGTAATCAGTCTGGTGGACAGTCATTATCTTCTTATCTCTGCTCATAGATTTTCACATTGCTTGAAAAATATTATGGTAAATGCATGTTATTATCAGAAGGTAACACTGGGAGAAAGGAAAGGAAAGAGTGTGACCATGGCAGGAGCCAAGGCATCTCCCTCAATATTTTCCACCCCCATGAAATTCATTCCCACCTCCAGCCAATGATCCTTCTAACCTTCATCTGCCTGTTGATAATGTTTACCCAGGACAGGGTGACCTGGATGAACAGGTGGTGTCCTTCTATTGGAGGCAGATTTTTATATCCTTGCCCTGGTGGCCAGGTCCACACATTTAAGGAGCTATGTACCTAGGTAGCTGCTTCAGGAGCAACTGTGCAGATATTGTTTCATGGGATATGGGAGGTTTTTAGCTATCCTTGGTTTTCAAACCCAGCCTGTGTAGCAAGTTGAACACACCAATATAGTGGTACCTCTAGTTACGAACTTAATTCGTTCCAGAGGTCCATTCTTAACCTGAAACTGTTCTTAATGAGAGGCGTGCTTTCGCTAATGGGGCCTCTTGCTGCTGCTGCGCCGCCGGCACACGATTTCCATTCTCATCCTGGAGCAAAGTTCTCAACTCAGGGTAACTCTTCCAGGTTAGCGGAGTTTGTAACCTGAAGCGTTTGTAACCTGAGGCATTTGTAACTCGAGGTACCACTGTACCTTCTCTGGAAAGGCTGGGATGTTTTGTGTGGTTGGCGCCTCCTGTATATATTTTGGGAAACGGAGCTGTGTTCCTGGAATCCCTTCTATCCCACTGTGTCCTCATCCAGCTCAAGGACGCCCCAAGTATGTGCCACAGATCTTCCTACTCAGGTCCCCACACACAAGAACTTCAGTTACCGGTATATCCCCTTTACTCCTTAAGGTTGTCATTGAGGATTTACCCCTCTCTGTCTACAGATTAAAAATGTCTGACAGAGAATCCAGCAGACAATAATCAGCACTAAATGTTGTCCTCCAATTATGTCTTAACTTAATAGCTATTGCCTCTCCTTTTCTCTCATACTACCCCCCACCTCAAAAGGGAACGGTCTCAATGAGAACCTCTATCGCGTCAACCATAAAGAAACCAGCCATCTGCGAACACAGGCAATCCTCACCGGCATGGTCATAGGGCTCAATGCAAGTGAAGTTTCTATCCAGTGGGTGAAGAATGCCCTCTTTGAAGGTCACCATGTGATCAGCCGAATCTTGAAGGACAGCATCAAGGTTTTCCAATTGGCCGTCAGCCAGGTGATACTCCCCTACTCTGACTGGAACAACGGCACTTCATACTCCTGTAGGTTCACCCGTGAAGCAGACACCATGAAGCTCACCCAGAGGCCAGAGGAGAAATCCCAGGGTGAAAAGTGATGCACACCCCTTTCTCAGCATCGCAACCTCAGCCTATGCCATATTAAATAATTTCCATTTATCCATTTTTGGCTTAAGGCGAAATAAAAGTGAGCAAACTCACAGATATCGCATGATGTGATCACTTGGTTGAGGCAGTGGGTGGTTCTGGAAAGAAGCGGGGAATGGATTAATCTCCCTGCAAAATAGTGTTGAAGTTTGATGATTGTAGAAGCAATGTGTATTTAGTACATAACCATGAAGTTCATTGGGGGGCTTTTGGCTAGTCACCGTCCCTCAACCTAACCTACCTCACTGAGGTTTTTTGGCCCTCCTCGACCACACAGTTTTTTATTTTATTTTTACAATAATTTTATTAGTTTTCAATTACAATAATTCAGTGGTAGCCTCATTATAACAATGCCAAATTATTATACAATTTCTAATCCCAATCATTCAGATGCCAAATTATATATTTAAGTGGCCCCCCGCATGCTAGAATTAATGGTTTGATGGTTTGCTTCTGCGTTCCAAAATCTTATTCATCTCAATTACATTCCATTCAAAATAACAATCCCCTATACAACAAGTGCAATATTAACTGCAATATTAACATGTCCAGAGGAGGGCAACCAAAATGGTCAAAGGCCTGGAAACGATGCCTTATGAGGAACGGCTTAGGGAGCTGGGTATGTTAACCTGGAGAAGAGAAGGTTAAGGGGTGATATGATAGCCATGTTCAAATATATAAAAGGATGTCATATAGAGGAGGGAGAAAGGTTGTTTTCTGCTGCTCCAGAGAAGAGGACATGGAGCAATGGATTCAAACTACAAGAAAGAAGATTCCACCTAAACATTAGAAAGAACTTCCTGACAGTAAGAGCTGTTCAACAGTGGAATTTGCTGCCAAGGAGTGTGGTGGAGTCTCCTTCTTTGGAGGTCTTTAAGCAGAGGCTTGACAGCCACCTGTCAGGAATGCTTTGATGGTGTTTCCTGCTTGGCAGGGGGTTGGACTGGATGGCCCTTGTGGTCTCTTCCAACTCTATGATTCTATGATTCTATGAACAACATCCATATATCTTGACACATTAAATGATTTACAAACTATAGGTGAGGCATTCAAACTATATCCTTATTCCTCATGTGTGTGACAATTATTCTGTCTCGTGGTGCTCCTTCCTGTCCTTGTAAAATGTTATGTCTATCTTTTCCCAGCCATCGCTGCTGTCCATCATGCCTTGGGCGGAGCTAATATCCCATTGTTGTTTCAAAAGTTCTCCATTGCTCCGTTCCGTGGTTCATTGTTTTAAAACTTCAACAGCAGCTGCAAAAATCACACTGTTCCTTTTTTTCGCCATTTTCCTCTCAGCCTGGTGAAGGAGAGTGATCTGTCACACTTCAAATAGCTCAGAAATGAACCTTCCCTGAATTACGGTATACAAAGGTTATATCAGTAGATCTGATTTTGCTGGTTATACAATGGAAAGCATAAAAGCGTATGTTCTACAGTGTCCAGCACATTCAAAGAACATCCACAATGTCTATCATTTCTGGGGATGTTTAAATATCTGCCCTTGACAAAAGCTGAGGGGAAGATGCTCAGTCGGGCTAACATAAAGTCCTGTATTGAACTGAAATTATTCATTTTGAGATATAAGTGACCCTGTTATCTGTTGTATTTAAACCATAGAACTTGTGGGATGATTTATTTACAGCTGACTAGATATTGTTGTTCTTCAATCTCCCTTAATTTGGTTTGAATATTGTGACAAATCTATTGCTCACTTGAATTATACAAGGGTTCCAAGTTGATACCAATAGATCTGATTTTGCTATGTTGGAACCATCTGGATTTATAAGAGTCCTTAAGTCAGAGAGCAGACTCGAAGGTTGGCAACAAAATGGAAACGCAACCAGTATTTTATAGTGCTAACCCACACCCAATATTCCATTGTATGTATACTTAGTTCTGCACACATCGTTTCATACTTGATTGAAATTGGGAGCCCCAGGAGATGGATGTGAGGGCGACCTGGCTGGGACATCTGTCATCCAATTGATCGCCAGGGCTGATTTGGCTGATCTGGCTGGCTAGGTAGGTGTCCCCTTCCTCCCTCACCGCTCCATGTGAGTCTCTCTCAAAGCTTCACGCTCAGTGGAAGAGGACGACCATCCCAGATAGAATAAGTGTACTGTTTTTCAGTCAAGGGTAGACGATAGCTGCGCTCCCTGTATGGATACAACCTCCCTGAAAGAAGCTCCCCCTGTAATGCAGGAATCTCATCTAAATAATTTTAGCTACCTGATTTGTGAGAGCCCTGCCTTCCTTGCCCCAATCAGAAGAATGTCTCTGCTGTCCCCTAAACCTACAAAGATCTCAGCACGCAGAAACAGGTGCTTACAAATATTAATAAAAAGGTATTTGTTTTGGAACCAAGGGATCTGTCCCATTGGAATAACTATCCCGTTTACTATTGGCAAATAAGGAAAAAAGTTGGAGTAAGAGAATCAAAGGGTTGTTATTTCTCTGTTTCAAAGGGTAGTTCCAGATGCCCAGATTTCAGGCCCATGCATGAGAAGGCTGCAAAGAGGAAGGAAAGAGAAGCAAACTCACTTGTAGCAGCCTGGGAAGAAGTCAGTGGCAGGCTGGCCCCCCAAAGGTGTCCCACAAAGAGTAAGAAGACCTTGGCCCACATTTTAGGATACTGTGTGAATGGCATGCGGGCCACCAGGCCTGCTTATATAGCATCCTGGGAGACTTTGGTGAGATATGTTTCCCATCAGTAGCTCCACCCAGACAATCCAAGAAGAAGCTCATCTGTGAGGTTCTCATGCAATCCTTCCAGAAACTTGAGTTTAATTGGAATTTGTGGAAAACCATAACAGCTATGGGGAAGTTCTCCTATTATCATTATTATGATTATTAAACAATTTATACCACCCTTCATCTAGAGATCACTGGCAGTTACCAACATAAATCATGTTCTCCAACAAGGAGAGCACGTGTTGTGGTCAGGTCACCTAAACTGCCCTGCTATTGCTGGGGCGGGTACGATTGGATGGCCTCAGCTCCCAATTTGTCACCCTTCGGTTGCCGAGGAAGGAATTTGGCTCAGGGAGCTTGTGATTGGCAACCAAGGGGCTATTTATATCCCTGCACGTGCCGTTGAGCTTCCTCTTTTCGTTCTGTGCACAGGATCACCCTCCTTCCCTCCCTATATTTAGGGTGCTTATTGAACTTGCTATGCCTGTCATGGGGTCATCTGTTTTGGGGTAGGGGCCCGGTAGGAATTTTGCCATAGGCTGATTGGCTGGTGCCACTTGGCTTTTGCCTACTGCGTAGCAAATCATCACAACTTTGTCAGGTTGGCGGTTAGGCATTGGTTCTACTGGTTGGTGGAGGGGATGTGGTTGGCTGTGCCTGCCCCTCCAAGTTGCTGCTGCCAGGGTATTCCGTTAAAGGCATCCAGGGGCTCGCTTTGCTCTTGTCCGAACCCCTGTCAAGGGGCTAGGGCCATGCCAGAGCCCCTGGGAGCATTTGGGGGTGAGGTTAGAGGCTGGTGTACAGCTCAGTCCTCCCCCAGATTGTTTTCCCTTACTGACTTCTGCAGGGGCTGCAGTTGTCATTTCTGGTCCTGCCTGAGTGCAGGATCAGATAGTCAAACCAATGCCTAAGCAACTACTCACATGCTGTAATCAATAAAGTTGTGGCCAAAATTATGCCCAAAACCTTAAACTATTGTGAATTATTTCAAGGGTGGTTTGGGGACCTTGACATGCAAATGTACGACATGAGAACACAAAATACATAATCCTCTTCTGCAAACTTCTTTAGAGGATGAGATGCAGAATTAGCAAAGCAGAGAAGGAACACTCTGATCTTACACCTCCGCTTCCTTGTGGCTAGACCCATTTGTGAGAAAGGAATAGCATATGCCTCAGCTGCCCTGAATTTTCTGAGGCTGCCTTAGAAGCAATTAAATACAAAAAACAAGGTGTGCACATATTAGCTTAAGCAAAATAACAGAATGTACATGGAAAGGCTGATTTGAAAATTTTATGTATGGGAGCGGCAGTGTATTCAGCATCAAATGTTATTGAGCTAAAGATAGACGGAGTAGCTACCCTAAAGCACGTCTTTCCAATATAAGTTTATCAAAAATACTCCAAAAAGTCCTATTGCCATGATTAGATCATTTGAAATGATAAATAATTATTGCTCACTAATCTTATGATCAAATGAGCCTCACTGAAAAAAGATCACAGATTCTTCCTTTGTCCCAATTTAAGCTGGTCTTAAAGGGCAATGGGCTTGCAGCTACCTTTCACTTTTATGCAATTTAGCCCACGTCCCTTTGAAGAGTCACTTGGCTCCCCATCTTCCCTGGGCACCAACTTGACATTGAGATTTGGGAGGGGGCTTGACATCATGACGCACACAAGTTGGTAGGAGCCAGGGGCTGTGCAAGGTCTGTGCAAAATATATACAGGAGGCGCCAATGACACACAGAATACCAGTCTTCCAGAGAAGGTATTGTTGCATAGCTTGGGTTTGAAAATCAAGGAGTTAAAAATCTCCCATATGCCATGAAACAATCTCTGCACAGTTGCTCCCGAAGCAGCTACCTAGGTACGTAGCTCCTTAAATGTGTGGACTTGGCCACCAGGGCAAGGATATAAAAATCTGCCTCCAATAGAAGGGCACACCTGTTCATCCAGGTCACCCTGTGCTGGGTAAACATTATCAACAGGCAGATGAAGGTTAGAAGGATTCTTGGCTGGAGGTGGGAATGAATTTCTTTTTTTTTTTTAGAATAATATTTTTTATTTTTAAACACAAAAATAAACAAACATACAATAAAACAATAAAACACATACATAAACACTCACTACACTAAAACTACAACACTACACTACACAACATTTATATTAATATTCTTATCCTATATCCTTAACATTCTCTAATAACTTCCTCCACTCTGTCCCTCTATGTCATTTCTCCTTATCTAATTACTACCAGCAATTTCCTAATATTTAATCTTATCATTTCTATTCAATTTCTAACTTATTTTAATTACATTGTTTAGCTCTACCTATAACTACCTATAACTTCTTAATTCTTTTCCACAACCTTATAATTTCTAATGAATATATATGTTAAAAGAAAAACTTTAATTCAATAATACTTAACACTTATTTCTATAATCTAACTACCATCATATTTACTATATCAATCTTTTATAAACTACTTTTATACATTGACATTTCTGTTTATGTTGGTTCTATACTTTATAATGTTTTTTAAGATAATCTTTAAATTTTCTCCATTCTTTTTCCACTTCGTCGTCCCTCTGGTCGCGGATTCGCCCGGTCAGTTCAGCGGTTTCCATATAGTCCATCATTTTCATCTGCCATTCTTCTAGTGTTGGTAAGTCCTTTGTCTTCCAGTATTTTGCGACAAGAATTCTTGCTGCAGTTGTGGCATACATAAACAGCATATGGTCGTCTTTTGGTAGAACTTGGTGAACCATTCCCAGGAGAAAGGCCTCTGGTTTCTTCAAAAATGTGTTTTTAAACACCTTCTTCAACTCATTGTATATCATCTCCCAGAATGCCTTCAACCTTGGGCAGGTCCACCACATATGATAAAATGTTCCTTCCGTATTGCCACATTTCCAACATTTATTGTCCTGCAAATGATAGATTTTTGCCAACTTCACTGGGGTTAGGTACCATCTATAAATCATTTTCATTATATTTTCTCTTAACAAAGTACATGCTGTAAAGTTTATACCTGTTTTCCATAATCTTTCCCAGTCTTCCATCATGATGTTGTGTCCTACATCTTTTGCCCAATCTATCATTGCAGATTTTACTAGCTCATCTTGCGTATGCCATTCCAACAGCAAGTTATACATTCTTGACAAAGTCTTATTTTTAGGTTCTAACAGTTCTGTTTCCAACTTTGACTTTTCCATTTGAAAGCCAATCTTTTTGTCCAATTTGAAAAGTTCATTAATCTGATGATATTGTAACCAGTCTCGAATCCTTCCTCTCAATTGCTCAAAGGGTTTCAACCTGACTTGTTCTCCTTCGTATATTAGCATCTCGGAGTATTTTATCCAATTTTCTTCTGCGTTAACTCTTTTATAGGCCTTTGCTTCTGCTGGTGACAACCATCTGGGTGTTTTCCTTTCAAGGAGATCCTTGTACTTCATCCAGACTCTAAAGAGAGCCTTCCTTATTATGTGGTTTTTAAATCCTTGATGGGCCTTTATCTTATCATACCATAAATATGCATGCCATCCAAATTTATTGCCATATCCTTCCAGGTCAAGTATATCTGTGTTTTCTAATAGGAACCAATCTTTCAGCCAGCAGAGGGCTGCCGCTTCAAAGTAAATGCTCAGTTCCGGCAGGGAAAAGCCCCCTCTTTTCTTATCATCTGTTAGTATCTTAAATTTTATTCTGGGTTTTTTCCCCTGCCAGACGAATCTTGATATGGTCCTCTGCCACTTCTTGAAAGGTTCCATCTTGTCAAGTATTGGAATTGCCTGGAAAAGAAATAATAATTTAGGCAGCACATTCATCTTTATTACTGCGATTCGGCCCATCAAGGACAATTTCAGATTGTTCCAGATCTCCAGATCTTTCTTTATCTCATTCCATACCTTTTCGTAGTTGTCCTTAAACAAATTTTGATTTCTCGCAGTCATGTTGATGCCCAGATACTTTACTTTTTTTGTAAACTGTAGGCCTGTCTCTTTCTCCAGATTTTCTTTTTCATCTTGTGTCAGGTTTTTCCCTAGAACTTTGGTTTTGGCTTTGTTTAATTTAAATCCTGCTACTTCCCCAAAGTCTTGTATCACCTCCAGTGCCTTTGGAGCACTGGAGTCTGGATTTTGTAGTGTCAGAACTAGATCATCAGCGAAGGCTTTTAGTTTATATTCTTTGGCCCCCACCGCCACCCCTTTAATCTCTGAATTGTTCCTTATCATATTTAACAGTACCTCCAGGACTGTGGTGAACAGTAACGGGGATAAGGGGCAACCTTGTCTTGTTCCTTTCTGTATTCTGATGTTATCTGATACCACATTGTT
This sequence comes from Darevskia nairensis, assembly GCA_034642065.1. Lineage (NCBI taxonomy): Eukaryota > Metazoa > Chordata > Lepidosauria > Squamata > Lacertidae > Darevskia > Darevskia nairensis. The sequence continues at coordinate 94,153 of JAWWNI010000498.1, forward strand.
GATGATAATCTTAGCCTTCTGATCGGTGTATATCGCTTCGATGCCATTCATAAAACCATTCCCCACCTCCATATGTTGTAAATTCTTTTTCATGAATGTCCAGGATATATTATCAAATGCTTTTTCGGCGTCCACAAACATCAGGATTGCTTTATTGTTCTTATCTTGTTCTAGTTTTTCAAGGATATCCACCACATTCCTTATGTTGGTATTTAACTGCCTTTCCGGTAGAAAACCGGCTTGATCATGGTGGATAACCTCCTTTAGAACCTTCCTGAGTCTGCTAGCCATAATATTTGCAAAGATTTTATAATCCACATTTAGGAGGGAGATAGGTCTGTAATTCTTCATCAGTGTGCGATCCACCTCTGGCTTTGGTATCAGAGTTATGTATGCATCCTTCCAAGACTCCGGTGCCCCTCTTCCCTTCAATATCTCATTGCACACTTCCATTAATGGTTGAATTATCCAGTCTTTCAGAGTTCTATAATATTTTGCTGTAAGTCCATCCGGTCCTGGGGCTTTATTCAACTTCATATTGCTAATTGCCATTTCCACTTCGTTTGGTGTTATTGGGTGGTTTAGGGGGCCTTTCATAGTTTCGGGGATTTTCTGTAGGCCATTTTCAACTATATATTGCTCTATATTATTCTTTTCCTTAGTTTCTTCTTTGTACAGCTGTTTGTAAAACTTTTCAAAGTTTTTTCTTATCTCTGAGGGGTTCACTACATTGTTTCCATTAACCTTGATGTTTGTAATGGTATTCAATTTTTGCCTCGGTCTCAGTTGCCACGCTAGCAATTTTCCACATTTATTAGCTGATTCAAAAGTCTTTTGCTTCAACATTTTGATTTTCCATTCTATTTCACAATTGATTAATTTAGAGAATTCAACTTGTAGCTGCTTTATTTCTTTTTGTAATTTAATATCTTTAGGTTTTGTCCTCAATTGCTTTTCTTTCTCCTTCAATTGTTGCAAAATTAAGTCCTTTTTCTCTCTTTGCAGCTTCATTTTGATTGCCTTTTGTTGTATTAGGAATCCTCTCATTACCGCTTTGCTTGCGTCCCAAATAGTTCTTTTTTCCATTGTCGTATTTAAATTTATCTCAAAATAATCTTTTATTGTTTTCTGGGCTTTTTCACAAATAGTTTGATTTCTAAACAGTGAATCGTCCATTCTCCATCTGAAGGAACCCTTCGTGTTTAATCTTATGTCCAGTTGTACTGGGTTATGGTCAGAGCATGTCCTTGGATGTATTTCAGACTGGAGCATCCTGGGGGTTAATTCCTGGATGCCCAGATTTGGTCAATCCTACTCCAGGCTTTAGTTGATTCACTGAAAAAAGTTGCTTCCAAGTCAGTTGGATTCAATGTTCTCCATGCATCAATCAAGTCTAGGTTGTCAGTCATCTCAAAGAAGGTTTTTGGTAGCCTTCCATCATTTGTAAATTTTGCTCTTTGCGATCTATCCATAAGCGTAGAGGCTACCGCGTTAAAGTCTCCTAGAACTATTATTTTGTAATCCATATATTCCATCAGCCTTTCGTGGATCTCCTTGTAAAATTCCGATTTTGCATCATTTGGCGCATACAGTCCCAATACCAGAAATTTTTCGCCTTCCACTGTTATTTCTATTGCAACAAATCTTCCATCCTCATCTTTAAATTTCAGTTTAGGATTATATTTCTCTTTGGCGTAAATTACTACTCCTCTTTTCTTTACTTTTGCTGAAGATATGAATTCCAGGCCTAATCTTTTATTTTCCAAAACTCTCCTGTGTAATCTTGTTACATGGGTTTCTTGAAGACAGATAATGTCCAAATTTTGTTTCTTTAGCATATGAAAGGCCTGGTTTCTCCGTGGTCGAATGTTCAAACCGTGAACATTCCATGTTAAAATCTTCAGTGCCATCTTTATGCCAAACTTCCTCCTACTGCTCCTTCGGCTTCTTCTTCTGGTGTCGGTGCTGGGCTTCCAGCTAAGATTCCAGGGAATTCGTCCAAATTGTCCTGTAGAAACTTGATTTTATCTTCTTTTGATTTGATTTTGATGAGTCTTCCTTTGAATCCAAAAGCTAGGCCTTGAGGGAATTCCCACCTGTAGTTGATCTTCTTCTTACTTAGGGCCCGTGTCAAATCAGTATAACTAGGTCTTAAATCCAGGAAGAATTTGGGGATGTCCTTGTACAGAATAACCTTCTTTGCTTTAACTTCAAGGTTGTTTTCGTAATGGAGTTTCAAAATCTCGTCTCTTTGGCTCTTTGTTTGGAATTCAATTAGGCAATCATTAACTGTCTTTGTGTTCTTTCTGTCCTTTGGTCCAAAACGGTATACTCTGACAATGGTACTTTCTAATTTTTGTTGGTCCAGTCCCCAATATTCTCCAAATACCTTGACTACGTAGGCCTTCAGATCTCCTTCTTCTTGTTCTGGCAGATGTCTCACCCTCAAAGGAGGTGGGAATGAATTTCATGGGGGTGGAAAATATTGTGGGAGACGCCTTGGCCCCTGCCATGGTCACACTCTTTCCTTTCCTTGCTCCCAGTGTTACCCTCTGATAAATGTATGCATTTAATATTTTTCAAGCACTGTGAAAACCTGTGAGCAGAGATAAGAGGAGAATGACTGTCCACCAGGCTGATTGCAGTTTCAACTTGTGCCTTTAGCTAATACCAGCACCGATATGATGGCACTGGTGGGAAAAGTCTTATCTCAACAGGCCATAATTGAAAGTGGAAATAAATGTCTGAATTAGGGAGGAAGCAGTCTTGAAATGGTCAGTCCCTGAGAGGATCTTAAGCAACCTGGAAACAATCCTCCCATTCCCAAACCATACTTATCAAAGGAAAACGAAGTCTCAACTGCATCAAGAGTTTTTACCTTCAGATTTCTTGACTCCTGTTTGGGGCTCAGCATGGGATACTTGGCAATTGACGGTTAGACCATCCTCGAAGTTTACTACCCTAACGCTGACGAATGCTCTGTTATTAATGCTTGCAGTTATGATGCTGGAGGTGTCACCACTCTCATCCTTCCTGGGCTGCTTATTGAGCGGAGACAGCACACCTGATCGGCCACCTTCCAGCCAGTCAATCAGCATGTCTCCGGGGGGAGAGCCAGAGACAGCACACATCACTATTGCATTTAAGGGAACAAAATATACAGACAAACAGTTGACCTTTAAAGCCCTATGCGGCCTAGGACCCTCGTACCTATGGGACCGCCTCTCCTGGTATGCCCCGCGGAGGATCCTAAGGTCCTCAAATAATAACACGCTGGAGGTCCCAACCCATAAGATGGCTAGACTGGTCTCAACCAGGGCCAGAGCCTTTTCAGTTTTGGCCCCAATTGGGTGGAACGCACTGTCTCCAGAGACCAGTGGCCTGCGGGATTTGACAGCTTTTCGCAGGGCCTGCAAGACGGAGCTGTTCCGCCTAGCTTTTGAGTCCGATTCAGCCTGACCCTTGTGTTATAATATAACATTGTATTATAAGATTCTCCCCTATGTGTTATAAATTCATGAGCTGTTGCATTAAGGCGGTTTTTTTAAATCTTTTAAATCTTTAATCTGTATTCTAATTAATTGTTTTTTCTTTTATGTTTCATGTTTTACTAGTGAATTAAAGCCCGTTGAGATAACGGGCGCTAGGCCGGCAGCAGACGCGCACGCCCCGCACTCTCCCCCCTGCTCGGACCACGCAGGGCGCCGACGCCGGGCCGGCCATCTTGGAGCCGGGCAGGAAGAGGCGGCTGCGCTCCTGCCGGCACGGAGGGAGGAGGCTGAGCGCGGAGAGAAGAGCTCTGGCCGCGCAGGAGAAGAGCCGGGCAGGAGGGCGGGCGGGCGGGCGGGGGCGTTCCTCCTCCTCCTCCTCCTCCTCCTCCTCCTCCTCCTCCTCCTCCTCCACCCCTTTGCGGAGAGGCCTCAGGCCGGGCGAAGGAGGAGGAGGCCTGAAGGGGAAAGGCGCCGACGGAGTGCCTCAGCCCCGGGGGAGCCCTTTCACCTCCGTGCTCGTCTTCCCACGGACGTTCCGCCCTCAAGGCGCCCTTGGCTGCCCCTGGCCTCGGGATTGAGAGCTCCAGCCGGCCCTGGGGAGCGGCAGCTTCGCGGCACAGCCTTGGGCAGCCCGAGAGCCAGGAGGTGTCGCGGGGAGAGTGGCGGACTCCGCCAGGAAGCCCCCGCCGTTGCGGCTGTTCCGGGCGGTCGTAAAGAGCGACGGCGGGAGAGGCGGCAGCGGAGGCGGCCAAGCTCCGTGCAAGGCGGCGGCACTGACCCAAATGATGCTGCGCCTGCGCACGGCCGTCCTCCCGGACACGCCCCCCTCTCCGCCCGCTCCAATCCCTGGCCGCCCGAAGTCTCTGCGTCCTCCAATCCCTGTGTCACTGGAACGCACGCGCACTTGCGAATTCCTGTGACACACGGAAAGTAGTACGTACGGACAGAGGCTCTTTATTATATAGGATTGTGATTTTGGTGGTGTGAGCCGCCCTGAGCCCGGCTTTGCCGGGGAGGGCGGGGTACAAATAAAAATTATTATTATTATTATTAATAACATACAGAGAGCAGCATCCAGCCAACTTCTCTCAAGACATCACTTGCTCAGTCTGAATCTCCTCCCTTTCTGCACTCCTTAACCCTTTCCTGCCTCCTAATCCGAGGGGAAGGAGCAGCATCGCAGCTGCTCTCAAAGGAAGAGCCTTCCAAACGCTCCCTCCCTCCTGGTTGCCTAGCAAAATTATCAGGGATGTCTATTTTCCTCAACCTCCAACTGTGATTGAAATATACAGTACTCAGAGTCCTGCAGTGATTTCATGCTCTTTATTGTAGCTTGTAAAACAGTGATTAACCCCCCCCCAAACCTCAGGCTTTTATATAAATTATTGTAGCAGCCGCACGACGAATACATGTTGGCTAAGTGAAGTTGAGTTTATTTACAACAAAACAAAGAAAACAACCAAGCCTACAGACTGCAGCTCTCTGCTCTAACGACCTCTTCACTAATCTGATGATGACTCATCTGAAGGTTCAGGGTGGGTCTTGTGCCCTTTTAAACCTCGAGAGAACACCATCCTCTTCCGCCTCCTCTGCGATGACAATTTCCCTTTCTCTTGCACCCCACCCTTCTTGCGTTCTTCCCAAGTTAAAGGTAAAGGCTCTGAGAGACTGCTGTCAGAGAAACTTGGGCTTGCCAAGGACTGAGCACTTCACTCTATCTTATCTCTGTCTGTTTCCCTGACACCCTGCTCTCCCAGCTCTTGGCTGCCCTCCCAGTCAGCCAGCTGGTGGTTACTCGGTGATAACCTGACAATTATTTACACAATGAGTCCCGTCTGATTGGCTGAATCTGCTTCCCTCCTGGAGCCTGATTGGTCTTCTCCTGCAAGCCGATCAGTTGTTGCATTCTAGGATCCTACCTGCCTATTGTTCTAGGATCCAAGCTTAGTACATAACAGTGATACTTCTGAATCTGCTATTCTCTCTGATACTGGGAATCGTGAAGGAAGACGCCCCCCAGTTATTCTCTTCCTCCTCTGTTAAAGGCTGCTCTGTCTAGGACTGTCTTTCTTCCTGGTCAGAGTCAAACCAGTCTCTGGCATCCAACGCTGGCCAGCCCTTGACATTTTTACAGCAATACACTGATGAAGAAAGTATTTGGAAACAGGTGTTTCATGCTAGCTACTCCGTTTTTTATGCTCATTAGCCTTTGTTGCTGAATACTATACTAATCACATAAACTGAATTTTCAAGTCAGATCTTTTGTGCACTCCCCCCCCTTTCTTTATGGAAGCAACTAACCCATCACAGATTCTTCCTTTGTCCCAGTTTAAGCTGGTCTTAAAGGGGCAATAGGCTTGCAGCTATCTTTCACTTTTAGCGTAGCTGCAATTTAGCCCACGTCCCTTTGAAGAGTCACTAGGCTCCCCATCGCACCAACTTGTCATTGAGTTTTGGGAGGGGGCTTGACATCATGACGCACACAAGTTGGTAAGAGGCAGGGGCTGTGCAAGGTCTATGACTCCTTGCTGGACCTTCCTGCGGATCTGGCGGTGGCCCCTGTTACATCAAGGGTCCAGCCAGTAGTGTTACGATAGTGTCTTTATTCATAGCAGCAGGTAAGTCACAGCACACGAACAGAACAGTAACAGAACAGAGACATCCCCAGCTTTCCTGCTATATATAAGCACCTGGGATAGCCAAGCCCATCCAGGTGCAACTAATTAAAAGCAATCCCTCCCATTAACCAGTTCCTGACTACTCCAGTGTTGTGCCTCTACTTCAGTACACAACACCCCTCCCCTCTTAGTCAAGAACCCCCCTTAAAACAGCAACATCATCCAGTGTGACACACACAGCAACATCCCGTGTGACACACACAATGACCCCCATCCCTCCGTACCAGCCCGCAGTCATAGTCCTCCAGGTATCGTGGGCGAGTTCGCACCCTCTGAGACCGTCTATACTCAGACCCCCGGGGGCTACCCCCCACTTGGGTCTCTTCACCCTCTAGTCGTGATTCGGTCCCACTCGCAGCCTCTTCTGGCCCAGCCTCCCTGTCTCCCGCTTGGACAGCCACTGCCTCCGGTGGAGGGGTGACTGCTAGTTCCCCGCTAGCCTGCACCGCTGATTGTTCCTCTTCCATTGTAGCCGACCCGTCCTCTTGGACGGGCCACCGCTGCCTTAATTGATCAACATGGCGGCGAAGGCTACCAGTGCCGTCTCCCACGACCTCATAGGACACGGGGCCCGTTGGTCTGGCAATTGTGGCCGGAATCCACACAGGGCCTGCCCCATAGTTTTTTGCATAAACAGGGTCCCCCTGTTGGAATATCCATGGCGCCTTCGTAGTCTCGTGCAACTGCGGCCGAGCTGGTGCACGATCCGGATGCAGTCTATCCAAACGGGTCGTCAGCCGCCTCCTCATCAACAGCTCTGCTGGGCTCCTCCCCGTTGTTGAATGTGGTGTCACATGCTGCGATAGTAGAAAGGATGATAGTCTCTGATGCCAATCCCCATAGACTATCCGCCGCAGCGCGTCCTTCGTGGTGCGCACCATCCTTTCCGCTTGCCCATTTGTAGATGGGTGGAACGGGGCCGAGGTGACATGGCGGATTCCATTAATGTTCATAAAATCCTTGAACTCCACTGATGTAAACTGTGCTCCATTATCCGACACAATAGTGTCTGGCAGTCCATGGGTCACAAACAAGGCCCGCAGATTCCGTATAACAACGCCCGATGTCATGCGTGTCACCGGGATAACTTCCAACCATTTAGAGTGGGAGTCTACCACAATCAGGAATGCCTGGCTCTGGAACGGCCCCGCAAAATCCACGTGTAACCGTGACCATGGCTCCTTGGTAACTTCCCATGGCTGCACTGGGGCTTGAGGCATTACCGGCCTTGATTCCTGGCACGGATGGCATTTCCGCACCCACTCTTCGATAGCCTCATCCAATTTCGGCCACCACACATAGCTGCGAGCCAGTGCCTTCATTCTCACAATTCCTGGATGACCCTCGTGTAGCGCTTCCAACACTCGCTGTCACAACTTGGGGGGAACCACAACTCTGCTCCCCCACAACAGACACCCCTTATGCGCTGACAGCTCATCTCGCCGGGACTCGTATGGCCAGAACTCTTCTGAAACCCTGCCCTCTGGCCACCCCTTCCACACCCAGTCCAAAACGTGCACCAGTGTGCGATCTTTGGCTGAGGAAGTGGCCACATCCGCAACACTAACAGGAGGCTTTGGCAGATCTTCCAACGACATCACGCCATACGCTGGGGAGGGGTCCTCAGCCAGCTCCGGCAGCGGCAGTCGACTAAGGGCATCGGCGTGACCCAGAGCCTTGCCTGGTCGATGCACCAGTTCGTACGTGTAAGCTGACAAAAACACGGCCCATCTCAACATACGGGCCGATAAGATCTGGGGTGTCTGCCGGTCCGGCGCAAACAACCCCAACAATGGCTTGTGATCTGTCACAAGCTCAAATGGCCGTCAGTACACATAGTCGTGGAACTTTTTTACTCCTGCGACTAACGCCAGAGCCTCTCGGTCAATTTGTGCGTAATTCCTCTCAGCCGCCGACAAGGTCCGAGAAAAATAAGCAATGGGGGCTTCCCGCCCATCTGGCAACCGGTGGCTCAGCACGGCTCCAATCCCATAGGGAGATGCATCACAAGCCAGCAACACGGGCAGATCTTCACGGAAATGGGTAAGTACACTCTCGGACGATAGTAAGTCCTTTACTGCAGAGAAAGCCGCAGCTTCCCTCTCTCCCCACTTCCAAGTTCTCCGATCCTCCAACAGCCGATGTAATGGTTCTGCGATGGACGCCTTATGTGGGATGAATGCATGATAAAAATTGAGGAGTCCCAAAAATGACTGCAGCTCTTTCTTTGACTGTGGGGCTGGTGCACTCCTGATGGCAGTCACTTTCGCAGGAGTGGGGTGTATACCCTTAGCGTCCACTAGGAATCCCAGGAACTCTACTTGGGAAACACCCAAGAAACACTTCTCCTGCTTAACTTTAAGACCAGCCTTTGCAAGGCGGGTCAGCACTTCACGAAGGCGGAGAATCAGTTCCTCTGTGGATGCTCCGGCTATTAATATATCATCAAAGTAGGGAATTACCCCCGGAACTCCCTTCAGTAGCCGCTCCATCAGTCCCTGAAATATTCCCGGGGCCACACTAACCCCAAACTGCAGGCACTTAACCCGAAATGCTCCCTGGTGAGTAACAATTGTCTGCGCGTCTGCTGTAGTATCATCTACCGGGAGCTGTTGGTAGGCCTGCGCCAAGTATAGCTTTGCAAAAATCTGCCCCCCTGCCAGGGACGCGAGTACATGACTTACCACTGGCACTGGGTAGGCATTTTGCTGCAGTGCTTTGTTCAAGGTGCACTTATAATCCGCGCAGATCCGTACTGCACCATTTGCCTTCAACGGGCACATGATTGGTGTCTCCCAGCGGGCATGCGAGACGGGCTCCAACACCCCCTGCTCCACAAGCTTGTCCAACTCCTCATCAATCTTTGGTTTCAACGCAAATGGCACACGACACGGCTTCATTCGAATAGGGCAAAAGGCCGGGTCCAGATCAAAGGACACTGGCGGTCCTGTATATCATCCCAACTGCCCATCAAAAACTGCTGCGAACTCCTGGCACAACTCGTCAAAAGATGATGGTGCTGACTCTATCTTGTAGGCCCCCTCTAGGCGGATGCCAAAAGCCTCGAACCAATCGCGCCCCAGTAAGTCCGGCCGCCGGCCCCCAGCGACAACAATTCGCAATTTGCCTTTAAATTTTCTATGCTGGATGCGGAAGTTCCCAACCCCCAGGACAGGCACCGGGTTCTGATTAAAATCTCTTAAGATGCAATCAAGGGGACGAAGACAATTACGGCCTGCTTGGGGGCAAAACTTGCGGAAGGTGCCCTCCAAAACAATCGTGAACCCCGACCCCGAGTCCACTTCCAGTTCACAGGGCACTCCCTCTATACGAACCACTCTCGTGATCCTTGGTGGTGGCCGTGCGCTCTCACTTTGGGACTGAATACAGGTCGAAGAACACTGACCCACCATCTCAGTCTCTGAGCCCCAACATTCCAACCTCTCTCTCGAACGATCTCTCGTTCCTCGATCTCTCCTCTCTCCGTCTCGTGGTGCTCGATCCCCGGTTCGACAGACTCGGGCAATATGACCCATCCTCTTACACTTCCGACACTGGGCGTCGCGGAACCTACAACTCCTCCGATCGTGTGCGTTTCCGCAGCTCTCACAATTCCTGGGGGGTGACTGACGACTCCTTTGCTGACGACTCCCTTGATGCCGGCGGGATGACTGACGAGAGGACTGAGACACCTTCAACGCCCCCTCGTCCACTGAGCCCTCCTCTGCGTCGTCAATCTCCACCGCATGCGCCCCGGTCATCTGTCCACCGCGGAGCTCTCGGACTGTGCGGTCTGCCCCTTCCCGGGACGTAACATAATCGTACGCTTCCTGAAATGTCAAAGACTTTTTTTGCAACCAATTCCTGCTGCACTCTCTCATCATGCAGGCCACACACAAAACGATCCCTCAGCATCTCTTCCAAGTGCTGGAACTCACAGTACCGAGTGAGCTCCCTCAAGGCAGCCACAAACGCTAATGCCGATTCTCCGCCCTGCTGGTCCCGTCGGTAGAACATCTGTCGGCGGGCCAAAAGCGAAGGTGCTGGCTCAAAATGGCTGCCGAGCACCTCAGTCAACTCCTCGAAGGTCTTTGACTCAAGCGTGGCTGGAGCAATAAGGTTCTTAGCTAGTTTAAAAGTAGCCTTTCCACACACACTAAGGAGTGTATCCCGTCTCTCCTCTGCACTGGTAATCCTATTTGCACGGAGGTAAAACTTAAGTCTATCATGGTAATCACTCCATTCCTCTGGCTCATTGATGTTAAATTCCTCAATCGAGCCACGTATTGCCATACCGCTAGCCGATTCTTTCCGGGCGTTTTGGTTGGTCTCAGACATCACTGCACTTCACTGGCTGTATCCCATCCTCGTCGCCAATGTTACATCAAGGGTCCAACCAGTAGTGTTACGATAGTGTCTTTATTCATAGCAGCAGGTAAGTCACAGCACACGAACAGAACAGTAACAGAACAGAGACATCCCCAGCTTTCCTGCTATATATAAGCACCTGGGATAGCCAAGCCCATCCAGGTGCAACTAATTAAAAGCAATCCCTCCCATTAACCAGTTCCTGACTACTCCAGTGTTGTGCCTCTACTTCAGTACACAACAGCCCCCACCCTGGCGGTGGTCTCTATTGTCATCTCTGCCTGGCCCTCCATCTCCATTCCTGTCCTAGGAGAGCTCTGTGAACCAGCACCACAGAGCAAGTGGTTTGCATTCTTCTCCCTCTGAGCCCACGCTCAGGTTTTCTCCTGCCTTGACTACTGCAGCCTTCTAATCTCTGATTGCCATATGTCAGCCCTATTTCTATGCATAAGCTTATGGATAAAATAATTTATTTATTTTAACCAAGAAATCTTACTGGCTTACTGTTGGTTTATAAGTTAAATATAACTTCAAAGTCCAATTTGCATGAATTCTCAGCTTGCAAAGGTTGACTCATAATACCTTGCTGTCATAGATTCCTTGGGCCACCAAGTCTGGGGACATCCTCCTCCCAGGCCCCTGTGGGGCTGTGTGAGGAGGCACCTCTCTTTGGGGCAGGAAGGGGGCAGCTCTGACACCAGGAGCGGCAGTAGCAGCTACCCAGAGTTCTCCCAAGAAGAGGAGATAGGAGAGGAGGCTGAGGGAACCCACCACAAGGGAGGGTGTTTGAAAAACTCTGCTAGATTGGTACCGAACTCTGTGCTGTATATATGCTGTGAGTTGATGCTTTGAACTTACTTTGTATTTTGTCGGGAGATTAATCCATTCCCTGCTTCTTTCCAGAACCCACCCACTGCCTCAACCAAGTGATCACATAATAATAATAATAATAATAATAATAATAATAATAATAATAATTTATTATTTATACCCTGCCCATCTGGCTGGTTTTCCCCAGCCACTCTGGGCGGCTTTCAACAGAACAATTAAAATACAATAATCTATAAAACATTAAAAGCCTCCCTAAACAGGGCTGCCTTCAGATGTCTTCTAAAGGTCTGATAGTTGGTGTTCTCTTTGACATCTGAAGGGAGGGTGTTCCACAGGGCGGGTGCCACTACCGAGAAGGCCCTCTGCCTGGTTCCCTGTAACTTGGCTTCTCGTAGTGAGGGAACCGCCAGAAGGCCCTCGGCACTGGACCTCAGTGTCTGGGCTGAACGATGGGGGTGGAGACGCTCCTTCAGGTATACTGGACCGAAGCCATTTAGGGCTTTAAAGGTAAGCACCAACACTTTGAATTGTGCTCGGAAACGTACTGGGAGCCAGTGTAGGTCTTTCAAGACCGGTGTTATGTGGTCTTGGCAGCCGCTCCCAGTCACCAGTCTAGCTGCCGCATTCTGGATTAGCTGTAGTTTCCGGGTCACCTTCAAAGGTAGCCCCACGTAGAGCGCATTGCAGTAGTCCAAGCGGGAGATAACTAGAGCATGCACCACTCTGGCGAGACAGTCCACGGGCAGGTAGGGTCTCAGCCTGCTTACCAGATGGAGCTGGTAGACAGCTGCCCTGGATACAGAAGTAACCTGCGCCTCTATGGACAGCTGTGAGTCCAAAATTACTCCCAGGCTGCGCACCTGGTCCTTCAGGGGCACAGTTACCCCATTCAGGACCAGGGAGTCCTCCACACCTGCCCGCCTCCTGTCCCCCAAAAACAGCACTTCTGTATTGTCAGGATTCAACCTCAATCTGTTAGCCGCCATCCATCCTCCAACCGCCTCCAGACACTCACACAGGACCTTCACCGCCTTCACTGGTTCTGATTTGAAAGAGAGGTAGAGCTGGGTATCATCCGCATACTGATGAACACCCAGCCCAAACCCCCTGATGATCTCTCCCAGCGGCTGCATATAGATGTTAAAAAGCATGGGGGAGAGGACAGAACCCTGAGGTACCCCACAAGTGAGTGCCCAGGGGTCTGAACACTCATCCCCCACCACCACTTTCTGAACACGGCCCAGGAGGAAGGAGCGGAACCACTGTATAACAGTGCCCCCAGCTCCCAACCCCTCTAGACGGTCCAGAAGGATGTTATGGTCGATGGTGTCAAAAGCCGCTGAGAGATCCAGCAGAACTAGGAAACAGCTCTCACCTTTGTCCCTAGCCCGCCGGAGATCATCGACCAGTGCGACCAAGGCAGTTTCAGTCCCATGATGAGGCCTGAATCCCGATTGGAAGGGATCCAAATGGTCCGCTTCTTCCAGGCGTGCCTGGAGTTGTTCAGCAACCACTCGCTCAATCACCTTGCCCAAAAATGGAAGATTTGAGACTGGGCGATAGTTGGCCATATTGGCCACATCCAAAGATGGTTTTTTAAGAAGCGGTTTAATAACCGCCTCTTTTAGCAGGTCTGGGAAGGCTCCCTCACAGAGAGAAGCATTCACCACCCCGCAAAGCCCATCACCCAGCCTTTCCCGGCTAGCTTTTATAAGCCAGGATGGGCAAGGATCAAGGAGACAGGTGGTTGGTTTCACTCGTCCGAGCAGCCTGTCCACATCCTCGGAGGTAACAGATTGGAATTGATCCCACACAACTGGACTAGACAGGACTCTAGCACTCTTCCGCCCCGGCACTGCTCCCACGGTGGAGTCTACCTCTTCCCGAATCTGAGCGACTTTATCTGCAAAAAACTTTGCAAAATCATTGCAGGAGATCATGTGGCCCGTACTGGGCCCTGATGGAGCAGGTGGTTTCGCTAAATTGCGAACCACCTGAAAAAGTCTCCTGCTGCTATTTTCTGCAGATGCAATAGAGGCGGTGAAGAAAGTCTTCTTCGCCGTCGCTACCGCCACTTGGTAGGCTCGACATTGAGCTCTAACCTGTGTCCGGTCAGATTCAGAGTGAGTTATCCGCCACCGGCGCTCTAGCCGTCTCAACGATTGTTTCATCGCCCTCAGCTCCAGGGAAAACCACAGGGCTGTCCGGGCTCCATGCAATCGGAGAGGGCGCTTTGGAGCCAAACAGTCAATAGCCCTGGTTAGCTCCGCATTCCAGCGGGTCACCAGGGAATTGGCTGAAAGGCCATCAACATGGGATAAAGCATCCCCTACCACTCTCTGGAAACCATTTGGATCCATCAAATGGCGGGGGCGGACCATCCGAATCGGTCCCACCTCCCTGCAGAGGGAAAGGGTCGCGGAGAAGTCTAGCTGCAGCAGGAAGTGATCTGACCATGGCACTTCTTTTGTTTCACTATTTTTTAATGTCAGATCACCAGCATCCATAGAGGTGAATACCAGGTCTAAGGCGTGTCCTTGGCTATGAGTTGGGCCAGACTTATTCAGGGACAGCCCCATGGAGGCCATGCTTTCCACGAAGTCCCGAGCGGCCCCTTGTAAGGTCGTGTCGGCATGGATGTTAAAATCCCCTAGGACAACCAAACTAGGTGTCTCCAGGAGAACATCCGCCACGACCTGAAGCAGCTCGGGCAGGGAATCCTTGGTGCAGCGGGGAGGTCGGTACACCAACAGGAATCCTGTACTGCCCCTATTGCCCAACTTCCAGAACATGCACTCAGAGAACTGGGTCTTCCCAATAGGACGCCTGGTGCAAACTAATGACTTCCTAAAAATCACTGCAATCATGAGATATCTGTGAGTTTGCTCACTTTTATTCAGCCTTAGGCCAAACATGGATACATGGAAATTTTTTAATCTGGGATAGGCTGAAGAGGTGCGATGCTGAGGAAGGAATGTGCATCATTTTGCACCCTGGGATTTCTCCTCAGGCGTCTGGGTGAGCTTCATGGTTCCTGCTGTAAAGGTGAACCTACAGGAGTATGACGTGCCGTTGTTCCAGTCAGAGTTGGGGACTACCAGCTGACTGGAGGGCAAGAGGGAATCCTTGCAGATGTCCTTCAAGACTCGGGTGTTCACATGGTGACCTTCAAGGAGGGCATTCTTAATCCACTGGATAGAAACTTCACTTGCATTGAGCCCTATGACCATGCCGGTGAGGATTGCCTGCTTTCGCTGAAGGCTGGTTTCTTCATGGTTGGTGCGATAGGGGAGAGGTTTGGGAGAGGTTGAGAGAAAAGGAGAGGCAACAGTTATTATGTTTAGACATAATTGAAGGACATTTAGGACACCATTTAGTGCTGATTATATTCTGCTGGATTCTCTGACAAATATTTTCAATCCGTACAGTCGACAGAGGGGTGTAAATCCTCAAGGACAACTTTAAGGAGTAAAGGGGATTTAACTGAAGTCCTTGTGTGTGTGGACCTGAGTAGGAAGATCTGTGGCACATACATGGGGCTTCCTTGAGCTGGATGAGGACACAGTCGGAACAAGGAGATTTACACAGCTCCGTTTCCCAAAATATATACAGGAGGCGCCAACCACACACAGAATACCAGTCTTCCAGAGAAGGTATTGTTGCATAGCTTGGGTTTGAAAATCAAGGAGTTAAAAATCTCCCATATGCCATGAAACAATCTCTGCACAGTTGCTCCCGAAGCAGCTACCTAGGTACGTAGCTCCTTAAATGTGTGGACTTGGCCACCAGGGCAAGGATATAAAAATCTGCCTCCAATAGAAGGGCACCACCTGTTCATCCAGGTGACCCTGTGCTGGGTAAACATTATCAACAGGCAGATGAAGGTTAGAAGGATTCTTGGCTGGAGGTGGGAATGAATTTCATGGGGGTGGAAAATATTGTGGGAGACGCCTTGGCCCCTGCCATGGTCACATTCTTTCCTTTCCTTGCTCCCAGTGTTACCCTCTGATAAATGTATGCATTTAATATTTTTCAAGCACTGTGAAAACCTGTGAGCAGAGATAAGAGGAGAATGACTGTCCACCAGGCTGATTGCAGTTTCAACTTGTGCCTTTAGCTAATACCAGCACCGATATGATGGCACTGGTGGGAAAAGTCTTATCTCAACAGGCCATAATTGAAAGTGGAAATAAATGTCTGAATTAGGGAGGAAGCAGTCTTGAAATGGTCAGTCCCTGAGAGGATCTTAAGCAATCTGGAAACAATCCTCCCATTCCCAAACCATACTTATCAAAGGAAAACGAAGTCTCAACTGCATCAAGAGTTTTTACCTTCAGATTTCTTGACTCCTGTTTGGGGCTCAGCATGGGATACTTGGCAATTGACGGTTAGACCATCCTCGAAGTTTACTACCCTAACGCTGACGAATGCTCTGTTATTAATGCTTGCAGTTATGATGCTGGAGGTGTCACCACTCTCATCCTTCCTGAGCTGCTTATTAAGCGGAGACAGCACACCTGATCGGCCACCTTCCAGCCAGTCAATCAGCATGTCTCCGGGGGGAGAGCCAGAGACAGCACACATCACTGTTGCATCTAAGGGAACAAAATATACAGACAAACAGTTAGATGTCATTCCTGTTTTTTGAATGACTTGATGTTACTGTTTTTATGGTCTTTATTATGTTGCTTTACAGTTTTTATGTTGCTTAGTGCAATGCAGTGTTTAAGATTTTTTTGGGAAAACTATAAAGCAGCTAATAAATGATTTAAAAATCAACGACTGAACAAATAAATTAAAAAAAAATTCATTCCAGTAGCACCTTAGAGACCAACTAAGTTTGTTCTTGGTATGAGCTTTTGTGTGCATGCACACTTCTTCAGATACACATCACTATTGCATCTAAGGGAACAAAATATACAGACAAACAATTAGATGTCATTCCTGACTTGATGTTACTGTTTTTATGGTTTTTATTATATTGATTTACAGTTTTTATGTTGCTTTGTTCACTGCACTGTTTAAGATTTTTTTGGGAAAAATATAAAGCAGCTAAGAAATGATTTAAAAATCAACGACTGAACAAATAAATTGTGTATCTGAAGAAGTGTGCATGCACACGAAAGCTCATACCAAGAACAAACTTAGTTGGTCTCCAATGTGCTACTGGAAGGAATTTTTTTTATTTTGTTTTGACTATGACAGACCAACATGGCTACCTACCTGTAACTGAACAAATAAATGTCATAGGTTAAAATCTCTGCTTTTCATCACACTCCTTCATGAGTTGCTTTTGTCTGCCATCCATTCTTCTCTACACCCCTGTGACTTTCCTTCTCTCTGACCCTCTTTCCCATGCATATTTTCTTTTCATAGAATCACAGAATTCTAGAGTTGGAAGGGACCCCAATGCTCATCTAGTCGAACCCCCTGTAATGCTTGCTTGCTTATTTCACCAAACCTGGCAACGCAACCAGTATTTTATAGTGCTAGCCAACACCCAATATTCCATCATGTGTATTCCTAGTTCTGCACACATCGTTTCATACTTGATTGAACTTGGGAGCTCCAGGAGACGTCTCAAGATGGATGTGAGGGTGATGTGGCTGAGACATCTGCCACCCCATTGATTGCCAGGGCTGATCTGGCTGGCTAGGCGGGTGTCCCCCTCCTCCCTCCCTGCTCCATGTGCATCCCTCCCAAAGCTGCACACTCAGTGGAAAAGGACGACCATCCCAGACAGAAGGAATATACCGTTCTTCAGTCAAGGGTATACAATAGCTGCCCTCCCTGTATAGAGAGAACCTCCCTGATAGAACCTGCCCCTGTAATGCAGGAATCTCAGCTAAATAATTTCAGCTACATAGTTTGTCCCCTAAACCTACAAAGATCTCAGAACACAGAAACAGGTGCTTACAAATATTAATATAGAGGTATTTGTTTTGGAAACAAGGGATCTGACCCTTTGGAATGACTATCAAATTTACTGCTGGCAAATAAGCCGAAAAGAGTTGTTATTTCTCCGTGTCTAAGGGTGATTCCAGATGCCCAGATTTCAGGCGCATGCAGGAGAAGGCTGCAAAGAGGAAGGAAAGAGAAGCAAACTCACTTGTAGCAGCCTGGGAAGAAGTCAGTGGCAGGCTGGCCCCCCAAAGGAGTCCCACAAAGAGAAAGAAGACCCACATGTTAAGACCGAGTGTGAATGGCACATGGGCTGCTAGGCCCTGCTTATATAGTATTCCTGAGAATTTGGCCAGAAACCTTCCTGATAAATCTTCGTAGCTCCACCCTGACTATCAAAGAGGTGGCTCACCGGTAAACGAGGTGGTGGGGCCGGCTGTGGAGAGATGCACCAGGCACTGAGCAGGTCCTGGATCATATCCAGAAGTTGCCTTCCTAACCTAACTCTGAAGAAGGGAGATCTAATGGACGGGGTTTCTAAAAACTACTCGTGGGTCTCTTAACCCATTTGTTGAGGGTGAGGGTCTCATCCTGCGCCTTTGCATGAGTCAGCTTCAGACACACATGAAGATACCGACCAAAGGGACCTTTTCATCAGAGGAATGTTGGAGGTTATGGAATAGGCGTTGACACACTGAAGGGCCAATTCCTTGCAAGTGCAGAACATACCTTGCGTGGCACTGGTAAAAGTGCTGGTTCCGCATATTAGGATGTTGTATATGAATAAGGGCCGCAGAAAAACACTAGCCAATCAATGCTTGTTACGAGTTCCCTGGGACCAATGGAACTTAGTGGGAAAAGGGAATGGGACTAGTGAGGCAGAGAGTGGGACTATTTTTATTCTGGGTAAACATAAGAATATGTTGTCTTTTTAAAGTATCCCAAACAGATCCACAGGGCAACTTTTGGCTCCCTTGACCAACTTCATTCTTTCTGTGGCACCCCTGTGGGGCTCAGGAGCCTATTTATGTCACCCTTGCCTACAGAGCTGGCAGCCTCTCAGCCTTTTTCAAACCAGAACCAGTTATACCAGAACACAAAGTTTGTTGGTTACACCTGAAACACACCTTTAAGGTATGCTGTTACCATTCATACTGGAAATGTTGTCAAATACTCCTTGGCTGAAATGTTACTATACAAATGCCCATAAAAGGAGTTAATCTGATTAAACAACCTTTAAATATAAGAACTCAGTTCAAGATGGGATTAGACCTGAAGGAATCATTGTTTTTAAACGGTAAATATAAAAAGGTCCTCTTTGCAGTAATCAACGCTCAATATTTACAATACAACTTTTATTGTAATGATGGAATTGATTATTTATATGAGCAGGGTCTCATGGCTTTAATAATAATAATAATAATAATAATAATAATAATAATAATAATAATAATAATAATTTATTATTTATACCCCACCCATCAGAGAGACCTGAAGGAATAATTGTCTTTAAATAGTATATAGTGGTACCTTGGATGACCAACTTAATCTGTTCCGGAAGTCCGTTCTTAAACTGAAAGCGTTCTTAAACCGAGGCGTGCTTTCCCTAATGAGACCTTCTGCCGCCAGTGCCCTTCCACCATTCGGATTCCGTTCTTAGACTGATGTAAAGTTTGCAGACTGGGACACTACTTCCGGTTTTGTGGAGTTTGTAAACCGAATCGTTCGTAAACAGGGCTGTTCTTAAACCGAGATGCCACTGTATATAAAAAGGTTCCCTTTGCCGTAATCTATGTTCAATATCTACTGTACAACTTTTATTGTATTAATGGAATTGATTATTTATATGAGCAGGGTCCGACAAAGAATGAGATGATCTTTGGACTGTACATTGCCTTTTGCTTTGCTGTGTGCTAACTCTGCTAGATTGGTATTGAACTCTGTGCTGTATATATGCTGTGAGTTGATGGTTTGAACTTGCTTTGTATTTTGTCGGGAGATTAATCCATTCCCTGCTTCTTTCCAGAACCCACCCACTGCCTCAACCAAGTGATCACATCATGAGATATCTGTGAGTTTGCTCACTTTTATTCAGCCTTAGGCCAAACATGGATACATGGAAATTATTTAATCTGGGATAGGCTGAAGAGGTTGCGATGCTAAGGAAGGAGTGTGCATCATTTTGCACCCTGGGATTTCTCCTCAGGCGTCTGGGTGAGCTTCATGGTTCCTGCTGTAAAGGTGAACCTACAGGAGTATGACGTGCCGCTGTTCCAGTCAGAGTTGGGGACTACCAGCTGACTGGAGGGCAAGAGGGAATCCTTGCGGATGTCCTTCAAGACTCGGGTGTTCACATGGTGACCTTCAAGGAGGGCATTCTTAATCCACTGGATAGAAACTTCACTTGCATTGAGCCCTATGACCATGCCGGTGAGGATTGCCTGTGTTCGCTGAAGGCTGGTTTCTTCATGGTTGGTGCGATAGGGGAGAGGTTTGGGAGAGGTTGAGAGAAAAGGAGAGGCAACAGTTATTATGTTTAGACATAATTGAAGGACATTTAGGACACCATTTAGTGCTGATTATATTCTGCTGGATTCTCTGACAAATATTTTCAATCCGTACAGTCGACAGAGGGGTGTAAATCCTCAAGGACAACTTTAAGGAGTAAAGGGGATTTAACTGAAGTCCTTGTGTGTGTGGATCTGAGTAGGAAGATCTGTGGCACATACATGGGGCTTCCTTGAGCTGGATGAGGGCACAGTCAGAACAAGGAGATTCCAGGAATATTTACACAGCTCCATTTCCCAAAATATATACAGGAGGCACCAACCACACACATAATTCCAGTCTTTCCAGAGAAGGTATTGTTGCATAGCTTGGGTTTGAAAATCAAGGAGTTAAAAATCTCCCATATGCCATGAAACAATCTCTGCACAGGTGCTCCTGAAGCAGCTACCTAGGCAGAGGCATAGCAAGCCCAGGTGGTACCCGGGGCGGAATTTTTTTTGTCACTCCCCCCACCACTTTAATTTTAAAAAAATTAAAAAGTGTCACCCCCCTCTGATGGTGCCACTTTGCGAGGTCTGCTGGTTTTGTGTGTGTATCTATTATCTCTTTTTTTCCAATAAAGTTAAAATAAAAAAATAATAAATAATAATAATGTAAAAAAATAAAAATAAAAATATATAAAAAGTGTCACCCCCCTCTGATGGTGCCACTTTGTGAGGTGTGGGGGTTTTGTGTTTGTGTGTCTATTATCTCTTTCCCCCCCAATAATGTTAAAATAAAATAATTTAAAAAAAAAAAAATTAAAAAGTGTCCCCCCTCTGATGGTGCCACTTTGTGAGGTGTGTGTGTGTGTGTGTGTGTGTGTGTCTATTATCTCTTTTTTTCAATAAAGTTAAAATAAATAATAATAATAAAAAATGATAAAAATAAAAATAAAATAAATAAAAATAAATAAAAATAAAAATGTCACCCCCCTCTGATGGTGCCACTTTGTGAGGTGTGGGGGGCTGTGTGTGTGTGTCTATTATATCTTTTTTCAATGAAGTTAAAATTTTAAAAAAAAATTCCTCTGGGGTGGAACCCAGGGCGGCCCGCCCCCCGCCCCCCATTGCTACGCCCCTGTACCTAGGTACGTAGCTCCTTAAATGTGTGGACTTGGCCACTAGGGCAAGGATATAAAAATCTGCCTCCAATAGAAGGGCACCACCTGTTCATCCAGGTCACCCTGTGCTGGGTAAACATTATTAACAGGCAGATGAAGGTTAGAAGGATTCTTGGCTGGAGGTGGGAATGAATTTCATGGGGGTGGAAAATATTGTGGGAGACGCCTTGGCCCCTGCCATGGTCACACTCTTTCCATTCCTTGCTCCCAGTGTTACCCTCTGATAAATGTATGCATTTAATATCTTTCAAGCACTGTGAAAACCTGTGAGCAGAGATAAGAGGGGAATGACTGTCCACCAGACTGATTGCAGTTTCAACTTGTGCCTTTAGCCAATACCAGCACCGATATGATGGCAACTGGTGGGAAAAGTCTTATCTCAACAGGCCATAATTGAAAGTGGAAATAAATGTCACTCTTAAAGGGGCAATGGGCTGGCAGCCACCTTTCACTTTTAGTGTTGCTGCAATTTAGCCCACGTCCCTTTGAAGAGTCACTTGGCTCCCCATCTTCCCTGGCCACCAACTTGTCACTGAGATTGGGGGACTTGACATCATGATGCAAACACGTTGGTAGGAGCCAGGGGCTGTGCAAGGTCTATGACGCCCTGCTGGACCGTCCTGCGGATCTGCAGGTGGCCCACACCCTGACGGTGGTCTCTATCGTCATCTCTGCCCTGGCCCTCCTTGTGGCCATCTCCGGAAGTGGGTGCACCAACTGCGTGGAGGACCCAGAGGCCAAAGTCTCGGGTCTTGGCAGTGGGGAGTTTATCCCGGCTGGGCTGGCTCTGCCCGTCCCCGTTAATCGGGCAATGTCTTTTTCCACTCTGCCTTGCCCCACCCTCCGACTCCGGGAGCCTTTCCCAGACCATGACTTTGAGAACCGCAGAAACAGCTGGGAAGACAGTAGAGGAGTTCAGGGATATTCTTTTTTTAAAAAGTTCTGTGTCCCTGTTTCTCAATTTGATCCTTTTACATGATTTTGTATGTTTCGTGGTGTTTTATGGATTGTGACCTGCCATTTCAGTGGAACCTCGACTTACGTACAGCTCTACTTACCTATGATGCTAGTTACGACCTTCAGTAGGTGCTTCAACTTAAGAACTTTCCTCTAGATACGAACAGAGGCCTTGCCAGCAGCCCGGAGTTCGCCCCGCTAGTTGTGGAGCACTTGTTTTTGTTACTGTGTGGCACCCAGTTCAGCTACTGGTTGATTTTGTGACTGCATAAATGGATAAAAGCGCCCCCCATCCAAACAATGACTACTGTATCATTATTGCACTTAAGAAAAAAATAAATGTTACTTTTTTTTCATCTACAATACAGTGGTACCTCGGGTTAAGTACTTTAGCTAATGGGACCTCCTGCTGCCGCTGTGCCGCCAGAGCACGATTTCTGTTCTTAGCGGAGTTCTTAACCTGAAGCGTACTTATCCTGAAGCGTACTTAACCCGAGGTACCACTGTACTGTCTTATTTATTTTATAGTACAGTACATTGATTATTGCCTTCATTTTATGGATCTATGGTCTCATTAGACAGTAAAATCTGTGTTAAATTGCTGTTTTAGAGGGTGTTTTTCATCGTCCATAACGGATCAATTCACTTTTCCATTATATTCTGTGGAAAAGTGCCCCTCTACTTATGTATGTTTCTAGTTATGACAGGACCTCCATTGGGGTCCCGTCCAACTTTAAAATTCTATGATTGTACGAATAGAAAATATGCATGGGAAAGAGGGTCAGAGAGAAGGAAAATCACAGGGGCAAGCAACATGAAATCACACAAGCAACATAAAAACTGTAAAGCAGTATCAGAAAAACCACAAAAACAGTAGCGCAAAGTCATTCAAAAACCAGGAATTACATCTTTCTGTCTAATTCTGTCTGTCTGTCTATTTACAGGTGAGACTCAAAAAATTAGAATATCGTGGAAAAGTTCATTTATTTCAGGAATTCAATTTAAAAGGTGAAACTAACATATGAGATAGACTCATGACATGCAAAGCGAGAGATGTCAAGCCTTTATTTGTCATAATTGTGATGACTGTGGCGTACAGCTGATGAAAACCCCAAATTCACAATCTTAGAAAATTAGAATATTGTGAAAAGGTGCAGTACCGTAGCTACTCAATCCATAACACCTGCAAAGGGTTCCTGAGCCTTTAAATGGTCTCCCAGTCTGGTTCAGTAGGAATCACAATCATGGGGAAGGCTGCTGACCTGACAACTGTGCAGAAAACCATCATTGAGACCCTCAAAAGGTAATTGCGGAAGAAGTTGGATGTTCCCAAAGTGCTGCAGTTTAGAACCCAAGGGGAGGGGCTGAGGCGAAGTATAAAAAACCCACCCAGAGAGGGGAGTGGGGGGAGTTTTGAGTAGAGTAGTGAGAGAGTGAGAGCTGGGAGTGTGGTGGTTTTAAGAGGTGGTGGTGGTTTAGAGAATTGACAGTTTGTGATTAGGCAGGATAGTGGGTTGAGAGAAACATTAGTTGATGTTTAGAGGTAATAGGCCGGTAATATATTTAGAGGTAATCTGGTATAGGACATCTGATTTAAGCATATGAAAGACCAGCTTTATTCTGTAACCACAAGCATCTGTACTTTCAATAAAGCAACTTGTTTTTAGTTCCAAACCATATCCGTGTCTATATTAACAAACAGGTACCAGTGAGAGTGCTGGTTGGTGGCAGCGGGTGACCATTTGTCGTAGGTGCAGACATCAATAGACCGTGAGATGTCCGGGGGTGCTGCACAGGTCAGGGTGACCGCGACACATGCACACCTTGTTTTTTGTATTTAATTGCTTCTAAGGCAGCCTCAGAAAATTCAGGGCAGCTGAGGTATATGCTATTCTTTCTCACAAATGGGTCTAGCCACAAGGAAGCTAAATTCCAATTAAACTCAAGTTTCTGGAAGGATTTCATGAGAACCTCACAGATGAGCTTCTTCTTGGATTGTCTGGGTGGAGCTACTGATGGGAATCATATCTCACCAAAGTCTCCCAGGATGCTATATAAGCAGGCCTGGTTGCCCACATGCAATTCACACTGGATCCTAAAATGTGGGCCAAGATCTTCTTTCTCTTTGTGGGACACCTTTGGGCGGCCAGCCTGCCACTGACTTCTTCCCAGGCTGCTACAAGTGAGTTTGCTTCTCTTTCCTTCCTCTTTGCAGCCTTCTCCTGCATGCGCCTGAAATCTGGGCATCTGGAATCACCCTTAGACACGGAGAAATAACAACTCTTTTCGGCTTATTTGCCAGCAGTAAATTTGATAGTCATTCGAAAGTGACAGATCCCTTGGTTGCAAAACAAATAACCCATTATTTACATTTCTAAGCACCTGTTTCTGTGTGCTGAGGTTTAGGTGACGGCAGAGACATTCTTCTGATTGTCCCCAAAGCTGTCCTTTTCCACCGAGTGCACAGCTTTGGGAGGGACGCACATGGAGCATTGAGGGAGGAGGGGGACACCCGCCTAGTCAGCCAGATCAGCCAAATCAACCGTGGTGATCAGTTGGGTGACCGATGTTGCACCCAGATCTCACTCACATCTGTTCTGAGACGTCTCCTGGGGCTCCCAAGTTCAATCAAGTATGAGACGATGTGTGCAGAACTAGGTATACACACAATGGAATATTGGGTGTGGGCTAGTACTATAATAATAATAATAATAATAATTAATAATAATTAATAATAATTAATAATAATTAATAATAATTAATAATAATTAATAATAATTAATTTATACCCTGTCCATCTGTCTGGGTTTCCCCAGCCACTCTGGGCGGCTTTCAACAGAACATTAAAATACAGTAATCTATTAAACATTAAAAGCCTCCTGTCACAGACCTGGGTAGGTCTGCAGTGCAGCCAGGCATTCAGAAGCACTCCGTAGGATTTATCCATTAAGACTTTATTGGTCAGTAAATCTTTTACAGCTCTTAGCACATCGTAAAAGCGTCAGGACTCCGTAAAAGCGTCAGTTGCCGTAACTGAAGGAAGTGAATTCTTCCCGCTTTCTCCTGAGGCAGGTCGGGAAATGGAAGCAACTGGTGGTTTTACCCCTCCTCCCCTTGGAAGCAGAGGGAGGGCTCTCATATCCTGCCAAAGCCCCTGCCATCTCTCTCTCCTCATCGGAACTTCCTGCAGATTCGTCACTGAAATCTGTCAGCAGAACAGGCGTTGGTTCTCTATATAAGCTTAACGCTTGAGATGCCAGCTGGCTTACCAGCCTCCTGACACCTCCCTAAACAGGGCTGCCTTCAGATGTCTTCTAAAGGTCTGGTAGTTGTTGTTCTTTTTGACATCTGAAGGGAGGGCGTTCCACAGGGCGGGTGTCACTACCGAGAAGGCCCTCTGCCTGGTTCCCTGTAACTTGGCTTCTCGTAGTGAGGGAACCGCCAGAAGGCCCCCGGCACTGGACCTCAGTGTCTGGGCTGAACTATGGGGGTGGAGACGCTCCTTCAGGTATACTGGACCAAAGCCATTTAGGGCTTTAAAGGTCAGCACCAACACTTTGAATTGTGCTCGGAAACGTACTGGGAGCCAGTGTAGGTCTAAAATACTGGTTGTATTACCATTTTCGTTGCCAACCTTTGAGTCTGACTTAAGGACTCTTATAAATTCAGATGCTTCCAACTCTTAACATAGCAAAATCAGATCTGTTATTATTGACTTGAAACCCTTGTATAATTCAAGTGAGGAATATATTTATCGCACTATTCAAACCAGATGAAGACACATTGAAAAAAACAACATTGATTCAGCTGTAAATAAAACTTGTTGCCCCAATTTCTATGGTTTAAATACAACAGATCATAGAGTCATTTTTATCGCAAATTTAATAATTCCAGTCCAACACAGGACCTTTATGTTAGCCCGACTGAATGTTTTCCCTAAGCTTTTGTCAAGGGCAGATATTTAAAATCCCCAGAAATGATAGACATTGCAGATGTTCTTTGAATCTGCCAGACACTGTAGAACATATCCTTCTCTGCTGTCCAATGTACAACCAGCTATGCAAAGGCACGCTATCCCCTTTTTTGGGAAATCTATATTCACGGCACAATGAAAATATCTGATTCTATCTGTCTGATATTAGCCCGGAAATAACTGCAAGGGTCGCTGAGTTTTGGTCAATAGTATCTCATCGAGTGGTGAATGGCACTATTTAGCAGGAAGAAATCCCGATGAAAATACTCATATTATATAGTTTACATGGCTGTTTCTTTGTATATATTTAAAAATGTCATATATGGATCTTTTATTTTTTTCTGTGATGGCTTACCTGTAATGCCAAATAAATTTTGGTGAAGTAAGTAAGCAAGCATTACAGGGGGTTGGACTAGATGAGCATTGGGGTCCATTCCAACTCTAGAATTCTATGATTCTATGAAAAGAAAATATGCATGGGAAAGAGGGTCAGAGAGAAGGAAAATCACAGGGATGGCAGACAAAATCAAGTCTTGAAGGACCGAGATGAAAAGCCAAGGATTTAACAAATGGAATTTATTTATTAATTTGTGGACTTTTAGATCATTTCTAAGCTGCTATATGAAGGGACCCAGGTGGCGCTGTGGGTTAAACCACAGAGCCTAGGGCTTGCTGATCAGAAGGTCGACGGTTCGAATTCCTGCGACGGGGTGAGCTCCCGTTGCTCAGTCCCAGCTCCTGCCCACCTAGCAGTTCGAAAGCACGTCAAAGTGCAAGTAGATAAATAGGAACTGCTCTGGCGGGAAGGTAAACGGTGTTTCCGTGTGCTGCTCTGGTTTGCCAGAAGCGGCTTTGTCATGCTGGCCACATGTACGCCAGCTCTCGGCCAATAAAGCGAGATGAGTGCTGCAATCCCAGAGTCGGACACGACTGGACCTAATGGTCAGGGGTCCCTTTACCTTTACCTTTAAGCTGCTTTATATATTTTTTTTAAATCTTAAACAATGCACTAAGCAACATAAAAACTGCAAAGCAAAATCAGAAAAACCATAAATACAGTAACATAAAGTTATTTGAAAACCAGGATTCACATCTGTTTATCTGTCTGTCTATCTAACAATTTATGTGTCCCTAGATGCAGTACTTGTGTGCACTATCTCTGGCAGTACCACCACAGGCATGCTGCTTACGTGGATGACGAGTGGAAACAATTCCAGCACCATAAGTGCACGCATTAACGATGCAGAATACCTCAGCTTAAGCACATTAGATACTGAGGCATTTGAAACCTACACCTGTCAAGTATCCCTCGCTGCGCCCCAAACAAGAGTCAAGGAGTCTGAAGGTAAAAACTCTGGATGCAGTTGAGACTTCCTATGATAAGCATGGGAATGGGAAGATTGTTTCCAGGTTGCTTAAGATCCTCTCAGGGACTGACCATTTCAAGACAGCTTCCTCCCTAATTCAGACATTTCTTTCCACTTTCGATTATGGCCTGTTGAGATAAGACTTTTCCCACCAGTTGCCATGATATCGGTGCTAGTATTCGCTAAAGGCACAAGTTGAAACTGCAATCAGTCTGGTGGACAGTCGTTCTTACTCAGGTCCACACAAACAAGGACTTCAGTTAAAATTTACTCCTTTACTCCTTAAAGCTGTCATTGAGGATTTTACTCCCCTCTGTCTACTGAACAGATTGAAAATGTTTGTCATAGAATCCAGCAGAAAATAATCAGCACTAATTGGTGTTCTAAATGTTGTCCTTCAATTATGTCTAAACATAATAACTGTTGCCTCTCCTTTTCTCTCAACCTCTCCCAAATGGGAACCTCTATCGCACCAACCATGAAGAAAACAACCTTCTGCAAAAACAGACAATCCTTACTGGCATGGTCATAGGGCTCAGTACAAGTGAAGTTTCTGTCCAGTGGTTGAAGAATGCCCTCCTTGATGGTCACCATGTGAACCCCCGAGTCTTGAAGGGCAGCAGCAAGGATTCCCTCTTGGCCTTCAGCCAGGTGATAGTCCCCTACTCTGACTGGAAGAACGGCACTTCATACTCCTGTAGGTTCACTCATAAAGCAGGCACCATGAAGCTCACCCAGAGGCCTGAGGAGAAATACCAGGGTGCAAAATGATGCATACTCCTTCCTCAGCATCGCAACCTCTTCAGCCTATCCCAGATTCAATAATTTCCATGTATCCATGTTTGGCCTAAGGCTGAATAAAAGTGAGCAAACTCACAGATATCTCATGATGTGATCACTTGGTTGAGGCAGTGGGTGGGTTCTGGAAAGAAGCAGGGAATGGATTAATCTCAAATTTAATAATTAATATCAAATTTAATAATTCCAGTCCAACGCAGGGCCTTTATGTTAGCCTGACTGAACATTTCCCCTCAGCTTTTGGCAAGGGCAGATATTTAAAATCCCCAGAAATGATAGGCATTGCGGATGTTCTTTAAATGTGCCGGACACTGTAGAACATATCCTTTTCTACTGTCCATTTTACAACCAGCTATGCAAACACATGCTATCCCATTTTTGGGGTTGTCTAACACAGGGGTCAGCAAACCTTTTCAGCAGGGGGCCTCCCATATGTGGGGATGTTTAGGATAATAGGCAAGGAAATATTTGTTAAGTAGTATCCTTCCTTCACTCACGCTAGTGAGTGATGTAGCAGAGCAAATCCCCTCTATATTCACGGAAGCTAGTTGGTAGATTCGTTTGAATCTCTACAAGATGACTAATCCAATCTGTCTTGCCCAGATGGATTATTCCTGGTGTCCCCTTTCCACCCTCTTAAAATACAATAAAGACTCACAAGCCTGTCTTTAAAAGTATAACAATAAGTTTACACACAAGTTGTTCACAGTACACATCCTAGAAGACAGGCTTTAAGCTTCAGGTTACAAACATAGAACGTTACAAACAGGTTACAAACAGGTTACAAACATAGATATAGAAATCTGCCTCCAATAGAAGTGCACCACCTGTTCATCTAGGTCACCCTAGGCTGGGTAAACATTGCGTGACCTTCCCAGCCCCCAGAGACAACCAGAAAGGAATAATGACTCATGACAACGTGTTATGGAATTAATATTTGGCCACAACTTTATTAACCTTTCAAATATAGGGCGTGTATCCCTCCCAGCCCCCCAGCCGGGGGAACTGGGGCTCCTCAGTGTAAATGGGATATGGGGGTGCTCTGCAAGACACATGTGTACGCAGGCAGCCCACCCCATATCCCCACATGCAGGGTAGTTCACTGACTACCGGTGACACCCATATTACAACCCCTTTAAGAGGGGACCCTGGCACGTACACCAGGTTTACCAGCAATAATAAAAATCAAGGCACATTGTCTTCCTTTGCATTATCTGGTATCTTAAATTTGCACTTAAGTCAGTAATATGGTACTACGCCATTTATTTCCAGAGAGGTCGCCCTGTTTGCAGCATCAACCAAGAGCCTTGGGATGCTTTAAAAACGCAACACATTCCTACGTTTACCCAGACAAAAAATCCCATTAATACATTAATACATGAACATTTGCTTACTTTTTACACACCGTTGCCAGCTAAAGGAAGCAGAGGAGGAGAGAGAAGGAGAAAATGAACTGTTTGCTCCCCACTGATGAAGAGATACTGTGTCTTACGCCCTTTCCCTACACATCCACCCTCTCCTTCTTTGAGCTTTCTCTTTAAGCCAGAGGTTTTCAACTTTTTTGAGTCCATGGCTCCCTTGACAAACTACATTCTTTCTGCGGCACCCCTGTGGGGCTCAGGAGCCCATTTATGTCACCCTTGCCTGCAGAGCTGGCCTCACCCCTTTTTCAAACACCCTTCCTGGTGGAGGGTTCTCTCAGCCTCCTCTCCTATCTCCTCTCCTTGGGAGAACTCCGGGTAGCCACTGCTGCTGCTCCTGGTCTCAGAGCCGCCCCCTTCCTGCCCTAAAGAGAGGTGCCTCCTCACACAGCCCCACAGGGGCCTGGGAACAAGATGTCCCCAGACTTGGTGGCCCAACGGAGACTGGCCAAAGGTGAAAGTGAGGCCAGCATCTTATCCAGGGAGACAGCAATGGCAGCCGTGGGCACTGCCAGGCCTGCATGGAAGCACTGGCAGTGCCCACTGGGCAGCCGTGGGCACTGCCAGGCCAGCACTGGGCACTCAGCTCCCAGGCAGGCATTGCATACAGCAAGCACTATAAAAGCCAGCATGGTGGCTGGCTGGATGCCTGCCTGCCCAGCTTCCCACTTATCTGTCCATTCCCAACAGCAATGGCTGGCAGACTGGCCGGCTTGGCTCCTTGCCCACTTGCTTGCTTACTTCAAGGCCGCCTCACCACCTAGCAACTAGCACCCAATGGCCAGCCCCAGAGGCACCTTTCGCCTGCGGAGCTTGTATTAGGGTTGCAACAAACAGCAGTGCCAGCCTTTGTGAGACAGAGACGTGAGAGGGCACCATAGGGGGGTGGGAAGGAAAGAGGGACGGAGGCCAGTGTTGCCCACGGTACCCCTGACCATCATTCAAGGCACCCCAGGGTGCCAGGGCACACTGGTTGAAAACCACTGCCTTAAGCAATGGGTGCCTCTCATCTCCCCCCCTTAGACCATGCAGGCGTGTGTGTCCTCCCCCACCCACCAAATCGCCCATGTGGAGCAGAGGCTGCCAGTTTGGGAGACCCACCCAAGGTCACTCGCCAAGAGCCACAGAACAAGGAAGCTCTCCCCCCTTTTTCTTTTTAACCCACCTTCAGGATTTGCCTGCGTGGCTTAACTTTGTCCTCTCTCTCTTTCCCCCCTCCCACATTTCCACTTCTCCCACCTTAACTCTTTTCTGCCTTCTAAAAAACAGTTTCTTACCCTGGAAAGACTAATTGGGGGAGTGATTTTTCCCCTTTTGGCTCCTTTCTGATCTTGTCCGCCCCCTTCTGCTATGCAAATTTACACTACACAAACATATATAGATATATATGGTTGACTCCGATGCTAGTCCTTCTCAGAGTAGACTCACTGAAATGAACTTAAAACCCAACCATTAATTTCAAAGGGTCTGCACTAGGTAGGGTTTAGTTGGATATACAGTAGCTTGTTATTATGACCAAAGTATTTCTTACTCCAAGTCTTCTCATAAACCTACGCACAATAAGTAAATCCAAAAGTATGGGTTTATATAAATACATTAGGCAATTCTATCAGCTCCTGCAACAAGGAACCTAGGACAGCAAACTATTATGAGTCAACCTTTGCAAGCTGAGAATTCATGCAAATTGGATTTTGAAGCTATATTTAATTTATAAGCCAAAAGTAAGCCAGTAAGATTTCTTGGTTAAAATAAATTAATTATTTTATTCATAAACTTATGCATAGAAATAGGGCTGACATATGGCAATCAGAGATTAGAAGGCTGCAGTAGTCAAGGCAGGAGAAAACCTGAGCGTGGGCTCAGAGGGAGAAGAATGCAAACCACTTGCTCTGTGGTGCTGGTTCACGGAGCTCTCCTAGGACAAGAATGGAGATGGAGGGCCAGGGCAGAGATGACGATAGAGACCACCACCAGGGTGGGGGCCACCAGCAGATCCTCAGGAAGCCCCAGCAAGGAGTCATAGACCTTGCACAGCCCCTGGCTCCTACCAACTTGTGTGCGTCATGATGTCAAGCCCCCTCCCAAATCTGAATGTCAAGTTGGTGCGATGGGGAGCCTAGTGACTCTTCAAAGGGACGTGGGCTAAATTGCAGCTACGCTAAAAGTGAAAGATAGCTGCAAGCCTATTGCCCCTTTAAGACCAGCTTAAACTGGGACAAAGGAAGAATCCGTGATGGGTTAATTGCTTCCATAAAGAAAAGGGGAGGGGGAGTTCACAAAAAGTCTGACTTGAAAATTCATTTTATGTGAATAGTAGTGAATTCAGCGACAAATGCTAATGAGCAAAAAACATGGAGTAAAGGTAAAGGTAAAGGGACCCCTGACCATTAGGTCCAGTCGTGTCCGACTCTGGGGTTGCGGCGCTCATCTCGCTTTATTGGCCGAGAGCCGGCGTACAGTTTCCAGGTCATTTGGTCAGCATGTCAAAGCCGCTTCTGGTGAACCAGAGCAGCGCACGGAAACGCCGTTTACCTTCCCGCCAGAGCGGTTCCTATTTATCTACTTGCACTTTGACGTGCTTTTGAACTGCTAGGTTGGCAGGAGCTGGGACTGAGCAACGGGAGCTCACCCCGTCGCAGGGATTCGAACCGCCGACCTTCTGATCAGCAAGCCCTAGGCTCTGTGGTTTAACCCACAGTGCCACCCGGGTCCCGTAAAACATGGAGTAGCTAGCATGAAACACCCGTTTCCAAATACTTCCTTCATGAGTTATTGCTGTAAAGCTGTCAGGGGCTGGCCAGCGTTGGATGCCAGAGACTGGTCTGACTCTGACAAGGAAGAAATACAGTCCTAGACAGAGCAGCCTTTAACAGAGGAGGAAGAGAATAACTGGGGGGGGGGGGCCTTCCTTTAAGATTCCCAGTATCAGAGAGAATAGCAGATTCAGAAGTATCACTGTTATGTACTAAGCTTGGATCCTAGAACAATAGGCAGGTAGGATCCTAGAATGCAACAACTGATTGGCTTGCAGGAGAAGACCAATCAGGCTCCAGGAGGGAAGCAGAATCAGCCAATCAGACGGGACTCATTGTGTAAATAATGTATATAAAAGCCTGAGGTTTGGGGGGGTTAATCACTGTTTTACAAGCTACAATAAAGAGCATGAAATCACTGCAGGACTCTGAGTACTGTATATTTCAATCACAGTTGGAGGTTGAGGAAAATAGACATCCCTGATAACTTTGCTAGGCAACCAGGAGGGAGGGAGCGTTTGGAAGGCTCTTCCTTTGAGAGCAGCTGCGATGCTGCTCCTTCCCCTCGGATTAGGAGGCAGGAAAGGGTTAAGGAGTGGGAAGGGGAGGAGATTCAGACTGAGCAACTGATGTCTTGAGAGAAGTTGGCTGGATGCCGCTCTCTGTATGTTATTGTAAATAAATGGACTATAAACCTGTCGGAGGCTCATAAATTCTTATCGGAAACTCCCGTGCATGCCTGCAGACCTGACAAAAATCAAACACAAAAAAATTATTACTGTATGTTCAATGCACGATCTATAAACATTTTTAAAACCATGAGACCCTGCTCATATAAATAATCAATTCCATTAATACAACAAAAGTTGTATTATAAATATTGAACATAGATTACTGCAAAGGGAACCTTTTTATATATACCGTTTAAAAACAATGATTCCTTCAGGTCTAATTTCACATCTTGACCTGAGTTCTTATACTGTATTTAAAGGTTGTTTAATCAGATTAACTCCTTTTATGGGCATTTGTATAGTAACATTTCAGCCAAGGAGTATTTGACAACATTTCCAGTATGAATGGTAACAGCATACCTTTAAGGTGTGTTTCAGGTGTAACCAGCAAACTTTGTGTTCTGGTATAACTAAGATACAATAGAATTTCATATTAAGATCAGGGCACCAGGAATTTTTTTTCAGTGAGGCTCGTTTGATAATAAGATTGGTGAGCAACAATTATTTATCATTTCAAGTGATCTAATTATGGCAATAGTAGTTTTTGGAGTATTTTTGATACAGCTTATAATGGAAAGATGTGCTTTAGCCTAGCTACTCCGTCTATCTTCTGCTCAATAACATTTGATGCTGAATACACTGCCATTCCCATACATTAAATTTCCAAATCAGCCTTTCCATGTACATTTTGTTATTTTGCTTAAGTTTATATGTGCACACCTATTTGTATTTAATTGCTTCCAAGGCAGCCTCAGAAAATTCAGGACAGCTGACGTGTATGTTATTCCCTTCTCACAAATGGGTCTAGCCACAAGGCAGCGGAGGTGTAAGATCAGAGTGTTCCTTCTCTGCTTTGCTAATTGTGCATTTTGTCCTCTAAAGAAGATTACAGAAGAGGATTATGTATTTTGTTTTCTCATGTCATACATTTATGTTGGTAACTTCCTGTGATCTCTAGATGAAGGGTGGTATAATTTTTTAATAGTAATAATAATAATAATAATAATAATAATAATAATAATAGGAGAACTTCCCCGTAGCTATTAGGGTTTTCCGGGATGTTACATAAGCAGGCCTGGCAGCCCGCATGCCATCCACACAGTATCCTAAAATGTGGGCCAAGATCTTCTTACTCTTTCTGGGACTCCTACATCTTCCCAGGCTGCTACAAGTGAGTTTGCTTCTCTTTCCTTCCTCTTTGCAGCCTTCTCATGCATGGCCCTGAAATCTGGGCATCTGGAATCACCCTTAGACACAGAGAAATAGCAACCCTTTGATTCTCTTACTCCAACTTTTCTCCTTATTTGTCAATAGTAAATGGGATAGTTATTCCAAAGGGAAAGATCCCTTGGTTCGAAAATATTTAAAAACCTCCACATGTTCTCCAAGCCCTTCACCAATAACCGCTCCTGACATCAAATGGGGGGGGGCGCCTTTTGCGTGGTCGCACGCAGCCCCCCCGGAACCCAGTGCGGCTCCTGGTAGTTCGGGGCCGCCTTTATCCTCCCCAGGCTGGATACCTGGAGGTCTCCGCCTACCTCAGCCAATCGCCCAATCCCGCCTGGGGAGGCGTTGCCAGGGGGAGGGACTGCCCTGCCCACACAACAGAAGGTGAATCTTACCTGCGAAGCGGCAGTCGGCTCCAGAGCTTCTCCCACCCTCCCCTCCCTCATTTAAGCCTTCTTTTGCAGGTTAACCTCTTCTCCACAGGTACGCAGGCACTGCTACGTCAAGGTCGCTGTTGAAGGGCCAGAAAGGAATTTTCCTGCATTGGCAGGTTTTGCCTTTCCCGTAGCAAAACATCACAACTTTGGCGGTTTCAGGCCTTGGGCAGAATCCTTTAGTCTATCTTCCTAAATGGGGGGGGGGGAATGAAGCGGTGACCCATGCCCCCTTGCGGAGGTGATACCAGGGTTCCCCATTAAAGGGGTCTTGAGGGGAGGCATTGGCCATACGCCGAGAGGTTGTCATTGCTCTCCCCTCCAACGGCGGCGAAACGAGGGGCGAGCTCTCTGCCTGAAAATATGTTCTCCAGAGCCAGCCCAATCCCCACACATTCTGGATAACCCCTGAAGTCTCCCAGATCCCCAGCTGGGGACTGGGAAGGATAAACGCCCAGTGCCTGAGCCAAGGTCTCCCTACATCTGAAACTTAATAAAGTTGTGGCCAATTTTAATTCCATAACACGTTGTCTTGAGTCATTATTCCGCTCGAGGGTTGCCTGGGGTTGGAGGGACTCCGCCTGTCCACGCAAAAGGAAAGCAATGAGGAGACTAATAAAAATCAAGGCACGTTGTCTTCCTTTGCATTTTCTGGTATCTTAAATTTGCACTTAAGTGAGTAATAAGGTACTACGCCGTTTATTTCCAGAGAAGTCACCCTGTTAGTCTGTTTGCAGCATCAACAAAGAGTCTTGGGATGCTTTAAAAACACTGTTGTTGTTGTTCAGTCGTTCAGTCGTGTCCGACTCTCCGTGACCCCATGGACCAGAGCACGCCAGGCACGCCTATCCTTCACTGCCTCTCGCAGTTTGGCCAAACTCATGTTAGTAGCTTCGAGAACACTGTCCAACCATCTCATCCTCTGCCGTCCCCTTCTCCTTGTAGAGGATGAGATGGTTGGACAGTGTTAAAAACACTACACATTTCTATATTTACCCAGAAAATAATTCCATTAATACATGAGCATGTGCTTACTTGTAAGGACTGTTGAATAGGGTGGAGGAGCATTGCAGCCAAGAGAGAAGTTTATGGGGGATGGCAGCAGGGGCTGTACAAGGAGAGAGAAGGAGGGATTTGCTGCATTCTGGAGAGGCTCCCTTAATTCCCCCTTAATTCACCCTGCTGCTGCTTTCCTACTGTCTGTCGCACCAAGGCTCCCTGCAGCCTTACTAGTCTCACTCCCTTTTCCCGCTCAGTTCCATTGGTCCCAGGGAACTTATAGTGAGCACTGATTGGCTAATGCTTGGCTGTGGCCCTTCCTTCCATTCTTCGGATTGGGGCAAGGAAGGCAGGGCTCTCACAAATTATGCAGCTGAAATTATTTAGATGAGATTTCGGCATTACAGGGGGAGGTTCTATCATGGACAGGGCCGGCGCTTCCATTTAGGTGAACTAGGCAACTGCCTACGGCACCAAAATGGAGGGGGTGCTGGCCAGCCTGCCCCCGCCCCCCGCCCGCAGCCTGCCGCCGCCCCAACCAGCGGCGGAGCGAGCAGGTTGGGGCAAAAACCGCGGCGGCGGGAGCGCCAAAATGGAGGGGGCGCTGGCCAGCCTGCCTCTCGCCCCCCACCGCCGCCCAGTGCCGTCCCAACCAGCGGCGAAAATTGTGGCGGCGCGGGGCGCACGGCGGGCAGGGGGCGGGGCACCGCACGTCATGCGCAATGACATCACATGCCCCACCCCCTCGCCTAGGGCATAGAAACCCCTAGCACCGGTCCTGATTATGGAAGTTCTATTTATACAGGGAGCGCAGCTGTCATATACCCTTGACCGAAGGAGGGTACACTCCTTCTATCTGGGATGGTCTTTCTCTTCCACCGAGCGCGCAGCTTTGGGAGAGACGCGCATGGGAAAGAGGATCAGAGAGAAGGAAAACCACAGGGGTGTAGATAAGAACAGAAATTTTGTTGAAATTTCCATTTTTATCATAGTAACAACACATCAAATAGCAAAAAGTAATACAATTCCCAAATTTCCCCCTCCCGCCCAGACTTCCCTCAACTTCCTCTTCTGGTTTTTTTTACACTTAACTTCTCCTGCTTGCTTTATTCTATCTTAATCTTAGGTTCTTTATATTAAATATTGTTATACTCATACTATTTTAACATCATCTTTATAATTTCTGTATTTGTTTTATGAGTTGTAAGCGTTTACTCAAACCCTGCTAGTGAGTCCATTTCTTTACATTGTATCTGTAGATACAACATAAATGGTTCCCAATCTTTTTTAAAGTCTCTATTGTCTTTGTCTCTAAGTCTTCCTGTTAGCTTCACCATTTCAGCATATTCCATCAATTTTTATTGACATTCTTCTTTGGTTGGTGTTTTGTCGCTTTTTCATCTTTGGGCTAGCAGTATCCTAGCCGCAGTTGTAGCATACATGAAACCTTTTTTCTTCTCTTTTGGCAAATCTTGACCTGAAATGCCTAATAGAAAAGCTTCTGGTCTTTTAACAAAGGTTATCTTAAAACATTTTTAAAAATTTCATTATAAATCATATCCCAATAGTTTATAATTATTTTGCAGTTCCACCACATGTGAAAAAATGTGTTCTTTTTCCTTACATTTCCAACACTTATTGGAGCCAGTTCTATACATCTTTGCTATTTTTTGCAGGTGTAATATACAATCTATACATCATTTTCATATAATTCTCTTTTAACAATATACAGTTAGTAAATTTTCAATTCACTTTCCATAGTTTTTCCCAATCTTCCATTTGTATATTATGTCCTAGAACTTGTGCCCACTTAATCATCATGCATTTAACCTCTTCTTTTGTTTCCCATTCTAATAGAAAATTATATGCTTTCTTCAGAAGTTTGGTTTTATCCTCTACAATTTATCTTTGGAATCTAGATATGGTATAACTGAATCCTTTCTTATTGTCTTCTTTAAATACCTCATTTTGTTGACGATATTGCAGCCAATCATATACATATTCTCTAATCTCATCAAGTTCTTTAAGCTTTAATTTTCCTTCTATCTTTATTAATAGATCTCTGTATGTAGGCCATTTTTCTTCCTTATTTATTTATTTTATCGAGATAGCTTCTGTTGGGGACAGCCACCATGGAGTCTTTTGTTCTAATAACGCTTTGTGGTTTTCCCATACTTTTAAGAGTGATCTCCTGAGTATATGATTATGAAATCCTTTGTGTACTTTCCCTTTATTGTACCATAAGTATGCATGCCGATTTTTAAATAATTTCTAAGATGCTTTATATATTTTAAAAAATCTTAAACACAAAGCACAAATCACTAAGCTTTGAATGTATAGTGCAGATAAGGCCTTAGATATAAGGGACCACTGGGTTACAGTTAGAAGGAAAATGTAATACGGGATGGAGGAGAACAAACCACGATACTGCGGTCAGCAAAATGAATTGTTGGCACTCCACTCACCTTTCTTTTGATAGGCAATGCTCTGCTGGTGGGTGGGTGGGGAGACAAAAAATGTGTGGTGAAGAAAGGGTCATCCCCCTGGTGCGGTAGTGTCAGGGACGTGGCTGAATCGAACACCTGGGAAGAGTCTGACTCTGGAGATGTAGGAATGCCAAAGGGAGCCCGAGTCTAACTCTGGAGATGAGGGATTGCAGCCACAGACAGAGCAGGAGTGGGTTAGTTCGGCCCCCCTTCCTCAGGAGTTCCCAGACTCAAACAGAGCAGCAGAGTTCACAGGTAGAGGGAGGGGAGGAGGTGGATGACATTGAAGGGGTTGCTAGGCAATTGGCAGGAAGTCAGGGTTTAGAGGGATCTTCACTTGATAGCGAGGGGGGAAGGCCACCCCCCTTCTCCCTGCAGCAGCTGAAAGAGTTCAAATGCAATGGAAGTACAAGAGAGGAACAGCTGGACCTTAGCGTCCTTCGTGCTATGATGGGGATGAAGACTCAGAGTGACCAACTCTTAGCTAAGAGTGGTAGGCGCGCACTCTGGATGTAAAAGGTAAATAACTGAACCATAATTCTTATAAGGGCTTGCCTGCGTGCCTGAGACCATTACAGGTAGGTTAGGCTGAGAGACAGGGACTAGGCAAAAGCCCCCCAGACAGTTTCATGGTTATTTGCGAAATACACTTTGCTTCTACTACCGGTATAATCAAACTTCAACACTATTTTGCCGGGAGATTAATCCATTCCCTGCTGCTTTCCAGAACCCACCCATTACCTCAACCAAGTGACCACATCATGAGATGTCTGTGAGTTTGCTCACTTTCATTTAGCCTTAGGCCCAACATGGATACATGGAAATTATTGAATCTGGGATAGACTGAAGAGGTTGTGATGCTGAGGAAGGAGTGTGCATCATTTTGCACCCTGGGATTTCTCCTCAGGCCTCTGGGTGAGCTTCATGGTGCCTGCTGTATTGGTGAACCTACAGGAGTATGAAGTGCCATTTTTCCAGCCAGAATAGGGGACTATCACCTGGCTGAAGGCCAAGAGGGAATCCTTGCTGCTGCCCTTCAAGACTCGGGGGTTCACATGGTGACCTTCAACGAGGGCATTCTTCATCCACTGGACAGAAACTTCACTTGCATTGAGCCCTATGACCATGCCGGTGAGGATTGCCTGTGTTCGCTGGAGGCTGGTTTCTTTATGGTTGGTGCGATAGAGGTTCTCATGGAGACCGTTCCCTTTGTCTTTTTAAGTTTTGGGGTGGGGGAAGAATGAGAGAAAAGGAGAGGCAACAGCTATTAAGTTGAGACGTAATTGATGGACAACATTTATGACACCATTTAGTGCTGATTATTTTCAGCTGGATTCTCTGACAAATATTATTAAATCTGTAGACAGAGGGGTGTAAATCCTCAAGGACAACTTTAAGGAGTAAAGGGGATTTAACTGAAGTCCTTGTGTGTGTGGACCTGAGTAGGAAGATCTGTGGCACATACATGGGGCTTCCTTGAGCTGGATGAGGACACAGTGGGATAGAGGAGATTCCAGGAATATTTACACAGGTCCGTTTCCCAACATATATTCAGAAGGTGCCCAGAACACACAGAATCCCAGCCTTTCCAGAGAAATTATTGGTGTGTTCAAGTTGCTGTATAGGTTGTGTTTGAAAACAAAGGTTAACTGAAGACTTCCCATATCCAATGATACCATCTCTGCACAGTTGCTCCTGGAGCAGCTAACTAGGTACGTAGCTCCTTAAATGTGTGGACTTGGCCACCAGGGCAAGGATATAAAAATCTGCTTCCAGTAGAACTGTTCCACCTGTTCACCTAGGTCACCCTATGCTGGGTAAACAATATCAACAGGCAGCTGAAGGGTTAGAAAGATCATTGGCTGGAGGTGGGAATTGTTTTCATGGGGTGGAAAATATTCTGGGAGATGCCTTGGCCCCTGCAGGGGACACACTCTTCCCTTTCTTTTGTCCCAGTGTTACCTTCTAATAAAAACACGCATTTAATAATTTTCAAGCACTGTGAAAACCTGTGAGCAGAAATAAGAGGAAAATGACTGTTCAGACCTCCATCGGATTGGTTGCAGTTTCAACTTGTGCCTTTATCCAATAATAGCACCGATATCATGGCAACGGGTGGGATACGTCTTCTCTCAACAGGCCATAATGGAAAGTGGAAATACATTTCTGAATTGGGAAGAAGCTGTCTTGAGAGTATCTTAAACAATCCTTCCATTCCCAAACCATGCTTATTAAAGGGAATTGAAGTCCCAACCGTCAAGAGTTTTTACCTTCAGATTCCTTGATTTTCATTCTCAATTTTGTTTGGGATGCTGTGGGGGACAATCGACATATGAAAGCATCCTGCCGTGTTTGAAAGATGCGTGCACTTATCATCCAAGAATTGTTTCTTCTGTCATACGTTGTGGGCTGCTCATTTAACGGAGACAGCACACCTGATTGGCCACCTCTCAGCCACTCAAACGTCGTACCTT
The DNA here is from genome assembly GCA_034642065.1 of Darevskia nairensis. Lineage (NCBI taxonomy): Eukaryota > Metazoa > Chordata > Lepidosauria > Squamata > Lacertidae > Darevskia > Darevskia nairensis. Next base: position 134,712 of record JAWWNI010000498.1, read on the forward strand.
CAGGGTAAAAGCCAGTGACAGTGCACACCACTATTGCACCTAAGGGAACATAAATATTCAGACAGACAGACAGACAGACAGACAGATAAATAGACAGGTAGATGTAATTCTTAGTTTTTGAATGACTATGTTACTCTTTTTATGTTTTTTCTGATACTGCTTTACAGTTTTTATGTTGCTTAGTACACTGTTTAAGGTTTTTTTTAAACATAAAGCAGCTTAGAAATGATTTAAAAATCAACAAATGAATAAATGCCATAGGTTAAAACCTCTGCTTTTCATCTCAGTCCTTCAAGACTTGCTTTTGTCTGCCATCTGTTTTTGTCTGCACCCCTGTGATTTTCCTTATCTCTGACCCTCTTTCCCATGCATACTTTCTTTTAATAGAATCATAGAATTCTAGAGTTGGAAGGGACCCCAATGCTCATCTACTCCAACCTCCTGTAATGCTTGCTTACTTACTTCACCAAAACTTTATTTGGCATTACAAGTAAGCCATCACAGAAAATAATAAAAGATCCATATATGACATTTTAAAATATATACAAAGAAACAGCCATGTAAAATACATAATGAGAAGGATTTTCATTGGGATTTCTTCCCGCTAAATAGCGCCATTCACCAATTTAAGAGACACTATTGACAAAAACTCAGCCACCCTTGCAGTTACTTCCAGGTTAATATCAGACAGATAGAATCAGATATTTTCATTGTGCCATAATGTTAGACTACCCAAGGGGATAGCATACATTTGCCTAGCTGGTTTACAATGGACAGCAGAAAAGGCTATGTTCTACAGTGTCTGGCACATTCAAAGAACATCCGCAATGTTTATCATTTCTGGGTGTGCTTAAATATCTGCCTTTGACAAAAGCTGAGGGGAAAACGTTCAGTCGGGCTAAGATAAAAAGTCCTGCATTGGACTAGAGTTAATGATTTTGGGATTAAAATGACCCTGTTATCTGTTGTATTTTAGCCATAGAACTTAGGAGAGCAAATTTTATTTACAGCTGACTCGATGTTTTTGTTTCCGAATGTCCCTTAATCTGGTTTGAATATTGCGATAAATATATTGTTCATTTGAATTATACAAGGGTTCCAAGTCAATATGAATATATCTGAATTTGCTACATAAGAGTTGGAACCATCTGAATTTATAAGAGTCCAAAAGTAAGTCAGAGAAAATACTCGAAGGATGACAACGAAAACGGCAAGGTAACCAGTACTTTATACTGCTAGTCCACACCCAATATTTCATCGTGTGTATACCTATGGTAGTTCTCCACACACCATCTCATACTTGATTAAACTTGGGAGCCCCAGGAGACATCTAAAGGCAGATGTGAGGGTTATCTGGTTGCAACATCTGTCACCCCATTGATCACCCCATTGATTACTGATCTGGCTGGCTAGGCGGGTGTCCTCGCACTCCCTCCCTGCTCCATGTGCATTCCTCCCAAAGCTGTGCGCTCGGTGGAAGAGGACGGTCATCCCAGATAGGAGTGTAGTTCTTCGGTCAAGGGTATACGATAGCAGATCTCCATGTATAGAGAGAACATCCCTGATAGAACTTCCCCTCTGTAATGCACAAATTTGAGCTTAATAATTTCACCTACATAGTTTGTGAGAGCCCTGCCTTCCTTGCCCCAATCAGAGGAATGTCTCTGCTGTCACCTAAACCTCAGCACACAGGAACAGATGCTTACAAATATTAACAAAGAGTTATTTGTTTTGGAACCAAGGGATTTGTCCCTTTGGAATGACTATCCCATTCACTGTTGGCAGATCAGCAGAAAAGTTGGAATAAGAGAATCAAAGGGTTGTTATTTCTCAGTGTCTAAGGGTGATTTGAGATGCCCAGATTTCAGGGACATGCGTGAGAAGGTTGCAAAGAGGAAGGAAAGAGAAGCAAACTCACCTGTAGCTGCCTGGGAAGAAGTCAGTGGCAGTCTGGCCCCCGAAAGGAGTCCCACAAAGAGTAGTAAGATCTTGGCCCACATGTTAAGACCCAATTTGAATGGCACATGGGCTGCCAGGCCTGCTTATATAGTATCCCTGAAGACTTTGGTGAGATACTTTTCCATTCAATCCTTGTAGCTCCACCCAGACAACCCAAGAAGAGGTTCATCTGTGAGGTTCTCAGGAAGTCCTTGAGTTTAATTGGGATTCCCTAATAGCTATGGGGAAGTTATTATATCACCATCATCACCATCATCACCATCATCATCATCATTTAAATTTGTATACCACCTTTCATCTGGAGATCACAGGCAGTTCAGATCATAAAAGCACAACATGAGAACACAAAATACATAATCATCTTCCCTAATCTTCGTTAGAAGACATGATGCAAACCAGAGAAGGAACACTCTGACCTTACAGCTGCCTTGTGGCTAGACTCATTTGTGAGCAAGGAATAACATCCACCTCAACTGCCCCAAATATTCTGGGACTGTCATGGAAGCAATTAAATACAAAAATTTGGCCTCATAAGGACTGCTGTTGCTGGAGCTGCTGCCCAGGATTCTCCTGTTGTGAGTGCCTACAGGCCCCCTCCCTGCCTCTTACCATTTGGCCCAGGGCGTGGCCGCTGGGCCTCATAAGGACTGCTACTGCTGCTGCTCAGCAGAACTCATAACAGCATAGAGTTCTTTTAAAAATGCTTTTTAATGCTTTTTATTATTTTTTGGTAGGGTGGGTGCGATGGATTCTTAGTTAGGTTTGGGAATTTGTGTAATTTTGATATATTTGTAATTTTATTGTTTTTGGGTTGTATTGTTTTATTGTGTTTTTTCTTTGTTTTGTTTTGTTTTTCCTTTCCTTGTTTGTTTTTGCTGTTGTTTTTTTATATAGGTTTTATTTTGTTCTTAAGGGGAGGGGCTGGGGCTGCCGGGGAGTGGGTCCCAGCCAACAGAATGGCTGGGGCAAGTTCCACAGGTGGGGGGGGATGCACTGGGACACCCGATCTTAGTGATCACGGGCAGGAGGAGGAGTCACGCTAGGACCAGACCATGTCATTACTGAGGAGGCAGGCTTAGTCGTTGTTTGAGGACTATCCCTGCCTCCGGGTCTGGCCCTAACTGGACGGGTACTGGAATCAACAAGGGATACCCACATGACCTGAAAGTGTTGCTGTGTAATGCCAGGTCAATGATGAACAAAACAACTGCCATCCACAACCTGATTGTGGATGGAGGATTTGACCTGGCATGTGTGACAGAGACTTGGTTGGATGAGGCAGATGGGCCAGTCCTTGCCGCTGCTTGTCCACCAGGTTTCTCTTACGCACAGCAACCCAGGCCATCTGGGCGTGGATCAGATCGTGGATGGCAGTTGTTTTGTTCATCATTGACCTGGCATTACACAGCAACACTTTCAGGTCATGTGGGTATCCCTTGTTGATTCCAGTATCCGTCCGGTCAGGGCCAGACCCGGAGGTAGGGATAGTCCTCAAACAACGACTAAGCCTGCCTCCTCGGTAATGACGTGTATAATGTATAATGTATAAACTGTATACATTCTGTTATACATACGATATATACATGGCTTCATTCATCATTTGGCTTTATTGACAGATTATCAGTTCCTCATAAGAGTTTTTGATGTAACTTTCATTCTACCTTCAGTCATTGTGTGGTGGTTTTTTGTTGTTTTCGGTTTATATTATCACCACCGTGATACTGTATGCTGTTTGTGTAGACTCATTTGTGAGCAAGGAATAACATCCACCTCAACTGCCCCAAATATTCTGGGACTGTCATGGAAGCTCCACCCAGACAACCCAAGAAGAGGTTCATCTGTGAGGTTCTCAGGAAGTCCTTGAGTTTAATTGGGATTCCCTATTAGCTATGGGGAAGTTATTATATCATCACCATCATCATTTAAATTTGTATACCACCTTTCATCTGGAGATCACACACAGTTCAGATCATAAAAGCACAACATGAGAACACAAAATACATAATCATCTTTCCTAATCTTCTTTAGAAGACATGATGCAGAATTAGCAAACGAGAGAAGGAACACTCTGACCCTACAGCTGCCTTGTGGCTAGACTCATTTGTGAGCAAGGAATAACACTCACCTCAACTGCCCCAAATTTTCTGGGACTGTCATGGAAGCAATTAAATACAAAAACAACAAAACGTGCATGAAAAGAAAAGGCTGATTTGAAAATTCAGTTCATGTGAATAGCAGTGTATTCAGAATCAAATGCAATGAACAATATAAATTGTATCAAAATTACTCCAAAGACTACTATAGCCAGAATTTAAACACATGAATAATTGTTGCTCACCAATCTTATGATCATATGAGTCTCACTGAAAACAATATTCCCGGTGCCCTGATCTTAATGCAAATTTCTGTTGTGTCTCAGTTATGCCAGATCACAAAGTTAGTTGGTTACAGCTGAAACACACCTTAAAAGTATTCTGTTCCTATTCATACTGAGAATCTCTGGTCAAGATGTGAATTAGAACTGAAGGAATCATTGTCTTTAAATGGAATATAGAAAAAGGTTCCCTTTGCAGTAACCTATGTTCAATATCTACAATACAACTTTTATTGTATGAATGGAATTGATTATTTCATGGTTTTAATGTTAGGAGTTGAGCTGGCAACAGCTCGAGAAATACGCCCTGCATTCACAGGGGATGAGATCACATCCTGGAAGGGAACCAGGCTTGTGATTTATATATGTACAACTGTTGTGTATCCCATGCTTGTATTCTTTCCGGAGCCACCCTCTGCGAAGGGAGGATGTCCGCAGATAGCCCAGGCTGTCCGTGTTTTATTTTCGTTTATTAAAGAGTCTGTTTTGATTCAAGATACAACAGACTGTGTGTTTTACTGGCACAAACGCAAGTAAGATTTTACAGTGCTTTCCACTGCGTGGAACAGACCGGGAGACTTAAAAAGCAAAGTGCCCAGAAGAAGTGTGCCGGACTTTTGTATCAGGTCTGTTTACTTTGGCTGAGAAAGCCAAAAACTCTGCTAACGAAGGGTAAACATCCCTGCATTTAACAATGTTTATGGGTGGTATATTGAACAGACAGTGATTACTGTTTTGTACTTTTGGCTTTATATCAATATGTATATACACCAATGAAGTATGTATTTGGAAAAGGATGTTTTATGCTACCTACCCCGTCTGTTTTTTGCTCAGTAGCACATCTGCTGCTGAATACAGTACAAATAAACTGAATTTTCAAATCAGACTTTTCGTGCGCGTTTTCTTTTTCTTTTTTCTTTATGGAAGCAATTAACCCATCACGGATTCTCCCTTTGAAGAGTCACTTTGCTTCCCATCTTCCCTGGGCACCAACCTGTCATTGAGATGGGGGTGGGTGGGTTGATATCACGGCACACACACATTGCTAGGAGCCAGGGGCTGTGCAAGGTCTTTGACTCCCTGCTGGACCTTCCTGCGAACCTTCATGTTGACCACATCCTATTGGTGGTCTCTACTGTCATCTATGCCCTGGCCCTCCATCTCTGGAGCCGGGTGCACCCACTGCGTGGAAACCCAGAGACCAAAGGGAAAGTCTTGGGCCTTGGTAATGGCTGGCAGGGAGTTCATCCCAGCTCTGCTGCCACTTCCTGCATATGGATGAGAACAAACCTGATCAGTTTGTTATGTGATTCCCAGTCCAGTCCCCCTCTGCATCCAGCCCCAATAGAACTCTGATAGGGAGCTGAATTGTGTAAGGCGAGAGAGTGTGGGGCGTCAATATTCCTGGCTGGCGCTTTTTTGCAGAGAGGGACAACAATGCCAAATCCAATGTCCATCAACTGGGGTGTGTGTGTGTGTCAGTTTTCTCAAATACATTTTTAGGGGGCCTGAAAACACCTCAGCCTCTTGGAGTTGACGCCCAGGCAGAGTGGAAGACTGGGAGTGTTTTCAAAGCCTGCAAAACCTGGCAGGAGAGGAGAGGGGAGAGAGAGCTTTCAAAACACGAGTCTACCGAGCTCGGAGGCTGGAAGTGGTGTTGCTATCTCCCTTCCCCCCCATCTCCCCTACCCTTCAAATTGTTACAAAAGTTGATGCCTGCCCGTCTCTCTGCCGAGCCACGGCCATTGCCTGATGAAATTTTTTGCTGACAATGGGGCTGGCAGACCAGGGAGGAGCAGAGGCAGCCCATCGGGGATGAACTTCCCACCGGCCACAACACAACAGAGACTGAACGCCAGAGTGTTCCTTCTCCATTATGCTAATTGCGCATCTTCTCCAATAAAGAAGATTGTAAGCAAGGATTTTGTACTTTGTGCTCCCATGTTGTACTTTTATGTTGGGAACAGCCTCTGATCTCCAGATAAAGGGTGGTGTACAAATTTAAATAGTAGTTGTAGTAGTAAAGTAATATTAATATTATTAATAGGAGAACTTCCCCATAGCTATTAGGGTTTCCCACAAATCCCAATTAAACTCAGACATGGGTTTATACCTTTCACGTAACATTTATTTTATATAGTCAAAACAGGGAGGAACTGGCAATGGGCCACGGACATGAGATAAAGGTCTGAAACATACTGTCTGTCTGCTCTGAGGTACGACTGGAAAGGGTTTTCTTGATGATGGTCCAGGAGGCATGATCAACCTAAGGTAAAGGTAAAGGGACCCCTGACCATTAGGTCCAGTTGTGTCCGACTCTGGGGTTGCGGCGCCCATCTCGCTTTATTGGCCGAGAGCCGGCATACAGCTTCCGGGTCATGTGGCCAGCATGACAAAGCCGCTTCTGGCGAACCAGAGCAGCGCATGGAAACGCCGTTTACCTTCCCGCCGGAGTGGTTCCTATTTATCTACTTGCACTTTGACGTGCTTTCGAACTGCTAGGTTGGCAGGAGCTGGGACCGAGCAATGGGAGCTCACCCTGTCGCAGGGATTCGAACCGCCGACCTTCTGATCAGCAAGCCCTAGGCTCGGTGGTTTAACCCACAGCGCCACCTGGGTCCCATGATCTTAGACCTAGAGAGCCACTGGAACAGATTTGGATGACATGCTTATCTCAGTTATAACATAGCTAAATGTATTAATGTATACTTGACTATATGAAATAAATGTTACATGAAAGGTGTAAACCCAGATCTGGTCTCTAACGTGTCTTATTGAAAGTCCTATAGCATACGGGATATCACTTGTCTCTCTGGATTCAAAAGAACCAAGTTACCACGGTTTGGTGACAGAGGGAAGTCAAAGCATCTCTCAATCGAAAAGGGGACAAGACAAGGCTTCCCTCTATCTCCCCTTCTATGTATATTAACCCTGGAGGTTCTAAATTCGGAACTAAGAAGAGAGCAAGAAATAAGAGGAATTACAATTGGCAAAAAGGACCTTAAGCTGAGGGCCTTTGTAGGTGACATAATTTTAACATTGGAAGATCCTGAAAAAGTATCCCCAAAGCATTAGAGAAAATAGCATAATTTGGTAGGGTTTCTGGTTTCAAGTTAAGTAAAGCTAAAACTAAAATCATGGTTAAAAATATGTGGAACAAGAGCAAAAGGATTTACAAACTGAGTCAGGTCTACAAATTGTGAAAAAAGCAAAGTATTTAGGTATTGATATAACAATGAGAAATCTTAATTTATTTGATAATAATTATATAATTATTAATAATTAATAATTATAAGAGATATGGAATAGGTTGAAACTATTGTTTCTAGGTAGAATCTCTATAATCAAAATGAATATCTTACCTAAGATGTTGTACCTTTTTCAAATGTTACCAATAATTGAAAGAGTATCATGCTTTGAAGACTGGAGGTAAGATTTGCTAAGATTCATTTGGCAGGGCAAGAAACCCTGTATAAAATATAAATGATTAACGGATAAGAAAGAAAGAAAGAGGGGGTCTTGCCCTGCCAAATCTGAGATTATATTATGAGACGGAATGCCTAATCTGGTTAAAAGATTGGATAACATTGGAGAGAACAGATATCTTAGACCTAGAGAGCCACTGGAACAGATTTGGATGGTATGCTTATCTCAGTTATAGCAGAGCTAAAGTACACAGTGGGTTTACTAGTCACATTCTTAGAAATGCTCTATTTAAAGTCTGGACCAGATACCAACCGCTACTGGAGCCACAAACTCCATGGTGGATATCCCCATTGGAAGAACATGTTGTTAAAAAACTGAACATGGAGAGACAATGGCCCTCCTATAGGCAGTTGATAACAAAAGACAAAGGCCAATTAAAGTTAAAACCATTCGGGGAGTTAAGGCAACATGCATCTGACTGGCTCCAATATCACCAGTTGAATAGTGTCTTTAAATCAGATATTAAAAGAGGCTTTGGTAAAGAAGACTCAAAATTCCAATTGACATTACTAAAAAATGACAAGAAACTTCTATCAAAAATGTATGATTTCCTATTGGAGTGAGACCTGAAAGATGAACTGGTAAAGGAGGTGCAGATAAAATGGGCCCAAGACATTGGCATGACTATCTATTTAGAACAGTGGGAAAGGTTATGGCAAGTGGATATTAATTTTTAATTAATTGCTCGCCTGCCTCCTTCCCATCCTCTCTCTGCCTCTGGCCAGCGCCAGGCACTGCTCTTGGGGTTTTCGGCATGGTGCCTGCTCCTCCAAGGAGACCCGAGGAGACTCCCGAGTCGGCGGAGGGCGGCGGACCAACTGCTGGGCACCCCTGCTCCCTCAACTCAGGACCCAGCACACGCGAGAGAGAGCCGTGGGGGAAAGGTCTGCTTGCAAGATGCTGCAAGTAAGTCAGAGAACAGACTTGAAGGTTGGCAGTGAAAAAGGCAAAGCAACCATATCTTATAGTGCGAGTCCACACCCAATATTCCATCGTGTGTATACCTAGTTCTGAACACACGGTCTTATACTTTAATGAACTTGGGAGCCTCAGCGGGTGTGTCAAGAGGAATGTAAGGGCGATCTGGCTAAGACATCTGTCACCCCATTGTTTGCCAGCACTGACTTGGCCAATCTGGCTGGCTAGGCGGGTGTCCCCTCCCTCCCTCACGGCTGCATGCGCAGGAATATCAGCTAAATAATTTCAGCTACATAGTTTGTGAGAGCCCTGCCTTCTTTGCCCCATCAGAATAATGTCTCTGCTGACCCCTAAACCTACAAAGATTTTTACAAATGTTAATAAAGAGGTATTTGTTTTGGAACCAAGGGATCTGTCCCTTTGGAGTGACTATCCTATTTACAGCTGGCAAATAAGAAGAAAGGTTGGAGTAAGAGAATCAAAGGGTTGTTATTTCTCTGTGTCTAAGGGTGAACCGTAGCAGCTGGGAGCGGGAAGGCAAGAGGCAGAGCCCCGGGCGCGCGCTTGCTTAAATGCAGCAAGCCACGCCCCTAGAGCGAACCGATTGGTCACTCTGGTAGCGACGCGGCCAGAGCTCTGCCAATGGCACAGGGGATGGGTAACCATCCCCTGAGCATGTGAAGGGCTTTTGGCGCCCGCAACCCCCCCTCCTTGCCAGGGCGGAAGGGGCTTTTCCAACATAAAAGTACAACATGAGAACACAAAATACACAATCTTCTTCTGCAAACTTCTTTAGAGGACAAGATGCAGAATTAGCAAAACAGAGAAGGAACACTGCCTTTACAGCTGCCTTGTGCCTAGACCCATTTGTGAGAAAGGAATAACATGCACCTCAACTGCCCTGAATTTTCTGGGGCTGGCTTGGAAGCAATTAACTACAAAAAAGAAAATAGACGTAGAGTATAAGCTAAAGCAAAATAACAAAATGTCTGTATTCAGCATCAAATGCTAATGAGCAAAAAAAAAAGGGGGGGGGGGAGATGGAGTAGCTAGCATAAAGTACGTGTTTCCAGATACAGTGGTACCTCGGGTTACAGACGCTTCAGGTTACAGACGCTTCAGGTTACAGACTCCGCTAACCCAGAAATACGTACCTCAGGTTAAGAACTTTGCTTCAGGATGAGAACAGAAATAGTGCGGCGGTGGTGCAGCAGCAGTGGGAGGCCCCATTTGCTAAAGTGGTACCTCAGGTTAAGAACAGTTTCAGGTTAAGAACAGACCTCCAGAACAAATAATAATAATAATAATAATAATAATAATAATAATAATAATAATTTATTATTTGTACCCCGCCCATCTGGCCGAGTTTCCCCAGCCACTCTTAAGTTCTTAACCGGAGGTACCACTGTACATCCTTCCTCAGTGTATTGCTGTAAAGCCAAACACACAATTAATGGACTACAAGAAGATCAAACCTATCAATTCTTAAGGAAATCAGCCCTGAGTGCTCACTGGAAGGACAGATCCTGAAGCTGAGGCTCCAATACTTTGGCCACCTCGTGAGAAGAGAAGACTTCCTGGAAACGACCCTGATGCTGGGAAAGATGGAGGGCACAAGGAGAAGGGGACGACAGAGGATGAGATGGTTGGACATTGTTCGCGAAGCTACCAACATGAGTCTGACCAAACTGTGGGAGGCAGTGGAAGAAAGGAGTGCCTGGCGTGCTCTGGTCCATGGGGTCACGAAGAGTTGGACACGACTAAACGACTAAACAAAATTATTTATATTAGCATAGCCTCATAGTTTTAAAAATGTTTGTAAATTGTATATTGAACAGACAGTAATTATTGTTTTATGTGTTTGTGAGGAATTCAGGGATATTTGTAAAAAATAGTTTTGTAACTTGTGTGTCCCTATTTCTCAATTTGATCCTTTTACATGGTTCTGTAAGTTTTGTGGTATTTTATGCATTGTGACCTGCTGTTATTTTTATTTGATCACACTTTAGTAATCATTTAATGTAATTGAGAAGTGTAAACTGTTTAATTAATATTTGCTGATATTCAATGCTTTTCTTTCTAGAAAAAAGGTGCAGGAACTCCCCTTCCTTCCCCTGCCATGGGGAGCTGTGTGCCTTAGTTGCTCCTCCATTCTACTTTATAGCCTAGAGACTCTCAGCACAGGTGTCCTTGCATACTCCTTGGTTGGACGTGGCAGGTGGACCTGTTCTTCTTCTTTTTAATTTTTTTTTTAAAAAATATTTTATTGATAATATTTAGTTCAAAAAGTACAGCAAATATATACAATAGTTAAATACAAATACAAAGAAAACAATACAAAGCACAAAAAAGTAAAACGTTACACTTGTCGTCAATTACGCTTATGTTCCTCAAATAATATATTTCTTTCTTTTTTTTCTAAATAAAGAGAAATAAGAAAAGAGTCAATAGAAAGAAGGGAAGATAAAGAGAAAGAGTAGTAAGAAAAGAAAAGAAAAATCAAAGAGCAAAAAGAATAACAGAGATAAAGCATTTCCACTGCCTTCTACACAGTATTCAATAAAGCAATTTCTTCTTTAATCTGCCTCTTGAGTGTTTTCTGTTTCTTCCTTTAATACTACCAAACTCCCATTCATTAGTGGCTTGTTATTTATTCATTTCCTATTAAGTTAATAAAGGCACAGCCATGTATTTTTTCCTGGACCTGTTTTTTTTAAAAAATAGTCATTTAGACATTCCCATTGTTCTTTGATCTTTTCCTTAGGTTTTTCCCAAATCAAATCTGTTAATTTTGCCATTTCCAAATACTCGCAAAGTTTATCTACCCATTACCTTTTGGTTGGTATGATGTTCCCTTTCCAATTTCTTGCTACCAACATTCTCGCAGCTGTTGAAGCGTATAAAAAGATGTTAATTTTATATTCTGGTATATCCTCACCTAGGATTCCTAATAAATATAATTCTGCTCTTTTTGTAAAGGATGTTTTAATCATTTTTTTTCAACTCTTCATGAATCAATTCCCAAAAGTTTTTAATTAAAGGGCATGTCCACCATATGTGAAAAAAGGTGGACCTGTTCTTGCTGCTGCTTGTCCACCAGGTTTCTCTTATGCATAAGAGAAATATGCATAGAGAATAAGTGTCAGGGGGCTGCATCCCTCCTCCAGTCCGGCGTTAAGCAGTTACCGGGAGCAGCCCCCGATCTTGAAGACAGATTCATCCACTTCCCCTTCAGGTCAAAGCAGTGGAGAAGGGGGGACGGTGGAGAGGCTTGAGCTAAGCAGCCAGAGACCTCGATACGAAAAGGGGGAACGGAGAAAGCGAAGGACAAGGTGTTTCCGCTTCCCCCGCTGGGCTTCCTGGCTCGAAAATAGAAGGAAAGATCCAGTTTCGGAAACTGATGACGATGATGGATGAGCCGGTTTTATGACCTGCTCCGCTTGTAAGGCAATTAGCCTAGATTAAAGCTTCAAAAAGCTACATGGCTTGGACTCTTATTTTGGGCGATCAATTATGGAGGCAGCCCAGCCCTCCTGACAATAAGGATTCTTGATTTTTGAAAAAATTCTCAAGGGGGGCGGGGAGATGTGTGGTCGAGGAGGGTAAAATAAAACCTGGTGAGGAAGGTTAGGCTAAGAGACAGTGACTAGCCAAAAGCCCCCAAGTGAACTTCATGGTTATGTGCTAAATAAATATTGCTTCTACAATCATCAAACTTCAACACAATTTTTCAGGGAGATTAATCCATTCCCCGCTCCTTTCCAGAACCCACCCATTGCCTCAACCAAGTGATCACATCATGAGATATCTGTGAGTTTGCTCACTTTTATTTAGCCTTAGGCCCAACATGGATACATGGAAATTATTGAATCTGAGATAGGCTGAGGAGGGAAAACTGGGATAGGCTGAGAAAGGGGTGTGCATCACTTTTCGCCCTAGGATTTCTCCTCAGGCCTCTGGGTGGGCTGCATGGTGCCTGCTTTATGGGTGAACATACAGGAGTATGAAGTGCCATTCTTCCAGTCAGAGTAGGGGACTATCACCTGGCTGAAGGCCAAGAGGGAATCCTTGCTGCTGCCCTTCAAGACTCGGGGGTTCACATGGTGACCTTCAAGGAGGGCATTCTTCATCCACTGGACAGAAACTTCACTTGCATTGAGACCTATGACCATGCCGGTGAGGATTGCCTGTGTTCGCTGGAGGCTGGTTTCTTTATGGTTGGTGCGATAGAGGTTCTCATGGAGACCATTCCCTTTGTCTTTTTAAGTTTTGGGGTGGTGGGAAGAATGAGAGAAAAGGAGAGGCAACAGCTATTAAGTTGAGATGTAATTGATGGACAACATTTATGACAGCATTTAGTGATGATTATTTTCAGCTGGATTCTCTGACAAACATTTTTAATCTGTAGATAGAGGGGGGTAAATCCTTAATGAAAGCTTTAAGGAGTAAAGGCGATTTAACGAAGTCCTTGTGTGTGTGGACCTGAGTAGGAAGATCTGTGGCACATACACGGCGCTTCCTTGAGCTGGATGAGGACACAGTGGGATAGAGGAGATTCCAGGAATATTTACACAGGTCCGTTTCCCAACATATATACAGAAGGTGCCCAGAACACACAGAATCCCAGCCTTTTTAGAGAAGGTATTGGTGTGTTCAAGTTGCTGCATAGGCTGGGTTCGAAAACAAAGGTTAGCTGAAGACTTCCCATATCCAATGATACCATCTCTGCACAGTTGCTCCTGAAGCAGCTACCTAGGTACGTAGCTCCTTAAATGTGTGGACTTGGCCACCAGGGCAAGGATATAAAAATCTGCCTCCAGTAGAACTGCTCCACCTGTTCACCTCGGTCACCCTATGCTGGGTAAACATTATCAACAGGCAGATGAAGGTTAGAAGGATCCTTGGCTGGAGGTGGGAATGGTTTTTAATGGGGGTGGAAATTATTGTGGGAGACACCTTGGCCCCTGCTGTGGCCAAATTCTCTCCTTTCCTTCTCCCAGTGTTACCTTCTGATAAAAACATGCATTTAATATTGTTCAAGAACTGTGAAAACCTTTATGCAGAGATAAGAGGAGAATTACTGTTCAGACCTCCACCAGACTGATTGCAGTTTCAACTTGTTTCTTTAGCCAATACCAGCACTGATATAATTGCAACTGGTGGGAAAGTCTTATCTCAACAGGCCATAATCAAAAGTGGAAATAAATGTCTTAATTAGGGAGGAAGCTGTTTTGAAATGGTCAGTCCCCGAGAGGTTCTTAAACAATCTGGAAACAATCCTCCCACAACCAAACCATGCTTATCAAAGGAAAACGAAGTCCAAACTGCGACAAAATGTTTTACCTTCAGAATCTTTGATTTTGATTCTCACATTTGTTTGGGATGCTATGTCGGACAATCGACAGGAGAAGAGGCTCTCTCTTAGGTCTTCTTGGGAAATGCTGTGTGCACTTATGATGCCAGAGGTGCTTCCACTGTTATCCATCCTGGGCTGCAACAGACCTGATTGGCCACCCTGCTGCCAGTCAACTAACATACTTGCAGGGTAAAAGCCGTTGATAGTGCACACCAAAAATATATCTAAGGAGCATAAATATAGAGACAGACGGACAGACAGACAAACAGATGTAATTCCTGGTTTTGGAATGACTTTATATTACTGTCTTCATGTTTTTTCTGATATTGCTTTACAGTTTTTATTAAAATATATAAAGCAGCTTAGAAATGATTTTAAAATCAACAAATGGATAAATGCCATAGTGTCAGAGCCCCTCTGGGTATAAGCTGAAGCTGGACATTTTGACGACTCCAGGCAGTAGTTTCATTTAAGCTTTACAGTGGTACCTCGAGTAACGAATAACTCGCCCAACGTATTTTTCGCCTAACGAATGATCGTGGCGGCCGCGGGATAAGGAATTTCTTCGACTTCCGAATCGGAAGCCGAGGTTTTTTATTATTATTATTTTAGTGGGTTTTTTTTTGGTACAGGTCACATGGAAGGGGAGAGAAGGCGGGACTTCGCTCCAGCAGCCATTTTGGTTGCGAGCGGAGCCCGGAGCAGCTGGAGGCTGCTTCTTCTCCTCCTTCCCAGCTTTGTTTTTTTCCCCCGGGTTTTTTTTTGGGGGGGCCGTTTCAGCCCAGCGCGGCTTATTGCCGCGTCGGGGACGCCCTGCGCGGCTTTTTGCCGCGTCGGAGAGGCCCCCCGCACCATTTTTTCCTTGCCGGGAGATCCCGGCAAGGCTTTTTATTTTCGGGCCGTTTCGGCCCAGCGTGGCTTATTGCCGCGTCGGGGACACCCCGCACAGCTTTTTGCAGTGTCGGAGAGGCCCCCCGCACCATTTTTTCCTTGCCGGGAGACCCCGGCAAGGGTTTTTATTTTCGCGCCAAAATGGCCCAGCGCGGCTTATTGCCGCGCTGGGGACGCCCCGCACAGCTTTTTGCAGTGTCGGAGAGGCCCCCCGCACCATTTTTTCCTTGCCGGGAGACCCCGGCAAGGGTTTTTATTTTCGCGCCGAAATGGCCCAGCGCGGCTTATTGCCACGTCGGGGACACCCCGCACAGCTTTTTGCAGTGTCGGAGAGGCCCCCCGCACCATTTTTTCCTTGCCGGGAGACCCCGGCAAGGGTTTTTATTTTCGCGCCAAAATGGCCCAGTGCGGCTTATTCCCGCGCCGGGGATGCCCCGCACAGCTTTTTGCAGTGTCGGAGAGGCCCCCCGCACCATTTTTTCCTTGCCGGGAGACCCCGGCAAGGGTTTTTATTTTCGCGCCGAAATGGCCCAGCGCGGCTTATTGCCGCGTCGGGGACACCCCGCACAGCTTTTTGCAGTGTCGGAGAGGCCCCCCGCACCATTTTTTCCTTGCCGGGAGACCCCGGCAAGGGTTTTTATTTTCGGGCCGTTTCGGCCCAGCGTGGCTTATTGCCGCGTCGGGGACACCCCGCACAGCTTTTTGCAGTGTCGGAGAGGCCCCCCGCACCATTTTTGCCTTGCTGGGAGAAACCAGCAAGGGTTTTTTGGGGGGGCCGTTTCGGCCCAGCGCGGCTTTTTGCCGCGCCATGGCGGCGGCAAGCACCCCTCGGAGCCGCCTGCAAGAGAAGGAGAGCTGCGGGAGCCTGGCCATCCACCTCGAAAAGGTAAGTGACCCCCGATTTCTCTTCCCATAGGAGCGCATTAATCCGTTTTTAATGCATTCCTATGGGAAATCGCGTTTCAATTAACGAATTTTTCTACTAACGAATGCCCATTCGGAACGCATTAAATTCGTTAGTCGAGGTTCCACTGTATTGCTTTACTAATCATTTTACAACTCAGCACATCGTAAAACACATCCTATCCCTGATCAGCAGTTGACTGATCTGCCGGAACTCCTTTCTTCCCGGGCTTTTTCCAAAACCGCGCGAACCGGAAGCAGCTGGTCTTCCTGCCCTCCCCTCCCCTCTGTTTGTAGGAAGGGCTCTGAGATCTAGCTGAGACCCCCAGCGCCACTTCCTCTTCCCCGGAACTCTCTTCTTCAGACGTCCCGCTGGAATCAGTCTCCAAGATCTCTGGCTGTTCGCAATATTCGCTCAAGGCTGGGGAAGCAGGGGGCCCTTGGAATCCTCCTCTGACACATAGGTTAAAACCTCTGCTTTTCATCTCAGTCCTTCATGAGTTGCTTATGTCTGCCATCTGTTCTTCTCTACACCCCTGTGAGTCTCTTTCTCTGACCCCCTTTCCCATGACCCCAATGATCATCTAGTCCAACCTACTGTAATGCTTACTTACTTACTTATTTCGTAAACCTTTACTAGGCATTACAAATATAGGCCATAATAAAACATCCATATGTAACATTTTAAAATATCTACAAATAAACAGCCATGTAAAATATATAATACGAGGATTTTCATCGGGATTTCCCCCCACTAAATAGTGCCATTCAGCATTCCAAGAGTTACTTACAAATTTGCCCTTGACAAAAGCTGAGAGACAAAAGCTCAGTCAGGCTAACATAAAGGTCCTGTGTTGGACTGAAATTATTAATTTTGAGATATAAGTGACCCTGTGATCTGTTGTATTTAAACTATAGAACTTGGGGGAACGAATTTTATTTACACCTGGCTTGTTTGTTTTTCCAATGTCCCTTAATCTGGTTTGAATATTGTGATCAATTTATTGCTCACTTGAATTATTCAAGGGTTCCAAGTCAATATGAATAGATCTGATTTTGCTACGTAGGAGCTGGAACCATCTGTATTTATAAGAGTCCATAAGTAAGTCAGAGAACATACTCGAAGGTTGGCAACGAAAACGGCAAGGTAACCAGTACTTTATACTGCTAGTCCACACCCAATATTCCATCGTGTGTATACCTATGGTAGTTCTCCACAAACCATCTCATACTTGATTAAACTTGGGAGCCCCAGGACACATCTCAAGACAGATGTGAGGGTGATCTGGTTGCAACATCTGTCACCCCATTGATCACCAGGGTTGATTTGGCTGATCTGGCTGGCTAGGCGGGTGTCCTCGCACTCCCTCCCTGCTCCATGTGCATTCCTCCCAAAGCTGTGCGCTCGGTGGAAGAGGACGGCCATCCCAGATAGGAGTGTAGTTCTTCGGTCAAGGGTATACGATAGCAGCCCTCCATGTATAGAGAGAACCTCCTGGCTAGAACTTCCCCCCTGTAATGCAGTAATCCCAGCCTTATAATTTCACCTACATAGTTTGTGAGAGCCCTGCCTTCCTTGCCCCAATCAGACGAATGTCTCTGCTATCACCTAAACCTCAGCACACAGAAACAGATGCTTACAAATATTAACAAAGAGTTATTTGTTTTGGAACCAAGGGATTTGTCCCTTTGGAATGACTATCCCATTTACTGTTGGCAGATCAACAGAAAAGTTGGAATAAGAGAATCAAAGGGTTGTTATTTCTCAGTGTCTAAGGGTGATTTGAGATGCCCAGATTTCAGGGACATGTGTGAGAAGGTTGTAAAGAGGAAGGAAAGAGAAGCAAACTCACCTGTAGCTGCCTGGGAAGAAGTCAGTGGCAGTCTGGCCCCCGAAAGGAGTCCCACAAAGAGTAGGAAGATCCTGGCCCACATGTTAAGACCCAATTTGAATGGCACATGGGCTGCCAGGCCTGCTTATATAGTATCCCTGAAGACTATGGTGAGATACTTTTCCATTCAACCCTTGTAGCTCCACCCAGACAACCCAAGAAGAGGTTCATCTGTGAGGTTCTCAGGAAGTCCTTAAGTTTAATTGGGATTCCCTATTAGCTACGGGGAAGTTATTATATCATCACCATCATCATTTAAATTTGTATACCAGCTTTCATCTGGAGACCACACGCAGTTCAGATCATAAAAGCACAACATGAGAACACAAAATACATAATCATCTTTCCTAATCTTCTTTAGAAGACATGATGCAGAATTAGCAAACCAGAGAAGGAACACTCTGACCCTACAGCTGCCTTGTGGCTAGACTCATTTGTGAGCAAGGAATAACACTCACCTCAACTGCCCCAAATTTTCTGGGACTGTCATGGAAGCAATTAAATACAAAAACAACAAAACGTGCATGAAAAGAAAAGGCTGATTTGAAAATTCAGTTCATGTGAATAGCAGTGTATTCAGAATCAAATGCAATGAACAATATAAATTGTATCAAAAATACTCCAAAGACTACTATAGCCAGAATTTAAACACATGAATAATTGTTGCTCACCAATCTTATGATCATATGAGTCTCACTGAAAACAATATTCCCGGTGCCCTGATCTTAATGCAAATTTCTGTTGTGTCTCAGTTACGCCAGATCACAAAGTTAGTTGGTTACAGCTGAAACACACCTTAAAAGTATTCTGTTCCTATTCATACTGAGAATCTCTGGTCAAGATGTGAATTAGAACTGAAGGAATCATTGTCTTTAAATGGAATATAGAAAAAGGTTCCCTTTGCAGTAACTTATGTTCAATATCTACAATACAACTTTTATTGTATGAATGGAATTGATTATTTCATGGTTTTAATGTTAGGAGTTGAGCTGGCAACAGCTCGAGAAATACGCCCTGCATTCACAGGGGATGAGATCACATCCTTTTTTTTTCTTTCAAATAATTTTTATTGATTTTACAATATTTTGTCTGGCCCCGACTCAGGCCAGATCACCTTCAGTACATACATTAACTGCTGACTTCCTCACATCCCCCCCTCATTGATTATATCCGCTTGCCAATTACAATGTTTTAACAGGTTCCAAGGTCAAAATCTAAAAATCATTACATCACATATTCATCACTTCTTCTCACATCAAGCATACATTAACTATCTTAATTTTCATCCCCCTGCCCTCCCCCAGTCTCCGGGAGCGCAGTTGAATATGAAATCCACTTATGGTTACTTAAAGAAGAAAAAAAAAAAAAACAAAGCTTATCCATCATTCTGATTCATCATCAATATTCATCCATAATCATTATACTTATCCAACCTATTATTAGCTATCCATCAAATTATTCAAATTATTCATCAATATTATTCAAAAGTTATTCAAATTATTCATCAAATTATTCATCAATAAACAAAAAACATTTATCCAACTTTAAACATAATAATAGCCTTCATAATAAATCATAATGCATAAAGTCACTTCGGCAATCCATGGTACATCCATATGTCAAAAAGAACTTAGAGTCCAAGAGTCCAAGAGTAACCAGTTTCAAACCCAGAGTGTTCTCATCCTATTCCTTCCGGGTCCAATTTCCAGACCCAAACTGTGTCTTGCAGTGTATCAGCCAGTACTACATCCTCAAAAAGCTGTGGCCCACCACTCCACTTCATGTCCTGGTCCTCTCGGCTTTTCTTCTGCTTTTTGGTCAAAGAGTGTGGCTTTTCCACCTTACGTTTCTTCTGGCTCTTCCCTTGTTTTCTGTTGACAGATCCTTTAGCTTTCCCTTTTGGTATTCGCTTCTTGCTGCTTGTTGCCAAAGAAGGTTGTTGTTGTTCGGCTTCGACATGCACAATGTCCAAGGTCATTTGTGAGTCCATGCCAGCTGGTGCATTGTTCCTTATCTCAGCTTCGGCACTCCTCATGAGTCTGTTTTCCCTCATTTCAAGTCTGCTTTCCCTCAGTTCCGATATATATTCCTTAAACTTTTGCAGCACCATCTCGAGGGTAACTTCCGACTCCAACGCCATGTTTTTCAGGACACAATTTCTGGGATAAAATAACTTTTATAACTTTCCAAAACTTTGCAAAACTTTCTGACACTTGAAACTTGAAATATAATCCAGAAGGTATTCACAAACCTTTCTGCGTTCCCCAAGTCCAGGGGAGGCACGGGGTTTAATTCAAATACAGCATAAACAAAAGTTCTCTTTAGAAACTTCAAACTTTAAAACTTTCCCATAACAAAGTCCTGTAAAATGTCTCAATGGCAGGGGGTGGACCTCCGTGTTTTACATCCCAAGCCAGTCCTAATTGAGTCCGAATTCCATGTTTTCGCTCCTACTTACAGTTCCAATTGAAGAGCTTGGAGGAATCAGCGCGCTCAGCGGTGGCGATCACGCAGCTTCGCCAGACGGGGGATAGCGGACCCAGGAGCCCGGCCGCCCGCTTCCAGACTGGAGCGGAACCGGCACACGGGCTCAGCAGGTCCTGTAGACCCCGGGACGCCCCTCCCGGGGGTTTTAGGGATCGCGGCGCTGGCGCGATTGCCCCTTTTCCCGGTCTGGCGGGGGAATGTCAGGAACGACATGTCCCCCCGACCGCCATCGCCGGCGCGCCGACCGGAAGCCGAGATCACATCCTGGAAGGGAACCAGGCTTGTGATTTATATATGTACAACTGTTGTGTATCCCATGCTTGTATTCTTTCCGGAGCCACCCTCTGCGAAGGGAGGATGTCCGCAGATAGCCCAGGCTGTCCGTGTTTTATTTTCGTTTATTAAAGAGTCTGTTTTGATTCAAGATACAACAGACTGTGTGTTTTACTGGCACAAACGCAAGTAAGATTTTACAGTGCTTTCCACTGCGTGGAACAGACCGGGAGACTTAAAAAGCAAAGTGCCCAGAAGAAGTGTGCCGGACTTTTGTATCAGGTCTGTTTACTTTGGCTGAGAAAGCCAAAAACTCTGCTAACAAAGGGTAAACATCCCTGCATTTAACAATGTTTATGGGTGGTATATTGAACAGACAGTGATTACTGTTTTGTACTTTTGGCTTTATATCAATATGTATATACACCAATGAAGTATGTATTTGGAAAAGGATGTTTTATGCTACCTACCCCGTCTGTTTTTTGCTCAGTAGCACATCTGCTGCTGAATACAGTACAAATAAACTGAATTTTCAAATCAGACTTTTCGTGCGCGTTTTCTTTTTCTTTTTTCTTTATGGAAGCAATTAACCCATCACGGATTCTCCCTTTGAAGAGTCACTTTGCTTCCCATCTTCCCTGGGCACCAACCTGTCATTGAGATGGGGGTGGGTGGGTTGATATCACGGCACACACACATTGCTAGGAGCCAGGGGCTGTGCAAGGTCTTTGACTCCCTGCTGGACCTTCCTGCGAACCTTCATGTTGACCACATCCTATTGGTGGTCTCTACTGTCATCTATGCCCTGGCCCTCCATCTCTGGAGCCGGGTGCACCCACTGCGTGGAAACCCAGAGACCAAAGGGAAAGTCTTGGGCCTTGGTAATGGCTGGCAGGGAGTTCATCCCAGCTCTGCTGCCACTTCCTGCATATGGATGAGAACAAACCTGATCAGTTTGTTATGTGATTCCCAGTCCAGTCCCCCTCTGCATCCAGCCCCAATAGAACTCTGATAGGGAGCTGAATTGTGTAAGGCGAGAGAGTGTGGGGCGTCAATATTCCTGGCTGGCGCTTTTTTGCAGAGAGGGACAACAATGCCAAATCCAATGTCCATCAACTGGGGTGTGTGTGTGTGTCAGTTTTCTCAAATACATTTTTAGGGGGCCTGAAAACACCTCAGCCTCTTGGAGTTGACGCCCAGGCAGAGTGGAAGACTGGGAGTGTTTTCAAAGCCTGCAAAACCTGGCAGGAGAGGAGAGGGGAGAGAGAGCTTTCAAAACACGAGTCTACCGAGCTCGGAGGCTGGAAGTGGTGTTGCTATCTCCCTTCCCCCCCATCTCCCCTACCCTTCAAATTGTTACAAAAGTTGATGCCTGCCCGTCTCTCTGCCGAGCCACGGCCATTGCCTGATGAAATTTTTTGCTGACAATGGGGCTGGCAGACCAGGGAGGAGCAGAGGCAGCCCATCGGGGATGAACTTCCCACTGGCCACAACACAACAGAGACTGAACGCCAGAGTGTTCCTTCTCCATTATGCTAATTGCGCATCTTCTCCAATAAAGAAGATTGTAAGCAAGGATTTTGTACTTTGTGCTCCCATGTTGTACTTTTATGTTGGGAACAGCCTCTGATCTCCAGATAAAGGGTGGTGTACAAATTTAAATAGTAGTTGTAGTAGTAAAGTAATATTAATATTATTAATAGGAGAACTTCCCCATAGCTATTAGGGTTTCCCACAAATCCCAATTAAACTCAGACATGGGTTTATACCTTTCACGTAACATTTATTTTATATAGTCAAAACAGGGAGGAACTGGCAATGGGCCACGGACATGAGATAAAGGTCTGAAACATACTGTCTGTCTGCTCTGAGGTACGACTGGAAAGGGTTTTCTTGATGATGGTCCAGGAGGCATGATCAACCTAAGGTAAAGGTAAAGGGACCCCTGACCATTAGGTCCAGTTGTGTCCGACTCTGGGGTTGCAGCGCTCATCTCGCTTTATTGGCCGAGAGCCGGCATACAGCTTCCGGGTCATGTGGCCAGCATGACAAAGCCGCTTCTGGCGAACCAGAGCAGCGCATGGAAACGCCGTTTACCTTCCCGCCGGAGTGGTTCCTATTTATCTACTTGCACTTTGACGTGCTTTCGAACTGCTAGGTTGGCAGGAGCTGGGACCGAGCAATGGGAGCTCACCCTGTCGCAGGGGTTCGAACCGCCGACCTTCTGATCAGCAAGCCCTAGGCTCGGTGGTTTAACCCACAGCGCCACCTGGGTCCCATGATCTTAGACCTAGAGAGCCACTGGAACAGATTTGGATGACATGCTTATCTCAGTTATAACAGAGCTAAATGTATTAATGTATACTTGACTATATGAAATAAATGTTACATGAAAGGTGTAAACCCAGATCTGGTCTCTAACGTGTCTTATTGAAAGTCCTATAGCATACGGAATATCACTTGTCTCTCTGGATTCAAAAGAACCAAGTTACCACGGTTTGGTGACAGAGGGAAGTCAAAACATTTCTCAATCGAAAAGGGGACAAGACAAGGCTTCCCTCTATCTCCCCTTCTATGTATATTAACCCTGGAGGTTCTAAATTCGGAACTAAGAAGAGAGCAAGAAATAAGAGGAATTACAATTGGCAAAAAGGAACTTAAGCTGAGGGCCTTTGTAGGTGACATAATTTTAACATTGGAAGATCCTGAAAAAGTATCCCCAAAGCATTAGAGAAAATAGCATAATTTGGTAGGGTTTCTGGTTTCAAGTTAAGTAAAGCTAAAACTAAAATCATGGTTAAAAATATGCGGAACAAGAGCAAAAGGATTTACAAACTGAGTCAGGTCTACAAATTGTGAAAAAAGCAAAGTATTTAGGTATTGATATAACAATGAGAAATCTTAATTTATTTGATAATAATTATATTAATTATATAATTATTAATAATTAATAATTATAAGAGATATGGAATAGGTTGAAACTATTGTTTCTAGGTAGAATCTCTATAATCAAAATGAATATCTTACCTAAGATGTTGTACCTTTTTCAAATGTTACCAATAATTGAAAGAGTATCATGCTTTGAAGACTGGAGGTAAGATTTGCTAAGATTCATTTGGCAGGGCAAGAAACCCTGTATAAAATATAAATGATTAACGGATAAGAAAGAAAGAAAGAGGGGCTCTTGCCCTGCCAAATCTGAGATTATATTGCGTGGCTAGGCGGAGTCCCCCCGAACCCCAGGCAGCCCCTGAGGGAAATAACGACACGTGACAACGTTCTATGGGATTAAATTGGCCACAACTTTATTAATATTCAGATGTAGGGAGACCTTGGCTCAGGCATTGGGCGTTTATCCTTCCCAGCCCCCCAGCCGGGGTTCTGGGTACTTGTCAGGGTTATCCAGCATGTGTGAGGGGTGGGCTAGCTCTGGAGAACATATGTTCAAGCAGATAGCCCGCCCCCCTTGTTCGCCGCCACTGGAGGGGGAGGGCAATGACGACCTCTGGGCGTATGGTCAATGCCTCCCCCTAAGACCCCTTTAACGGGAACCCTGGTATCGCCGCCGCAATGGGGGCGGGGGTCTCCGCCCCACGCCCCCTCCCATTTTATGTAGATGACTAAAGGATTCCGCCCAAGGCCTGCAACCGCCAAAGTTGTGACGAATTGCTACGGGAAAGGTGAAACCTGCCAATGCAGGGAAAGCCCTTTCCGGCCCTTTAACAGCGACCTTGTCATAGCAGCGTCTGCGTGCCTGTGTGGCTGTGGAAATAAAAGATTAATCTGCATAACAAACATTAGTTGAGGGAGTGGAGGGTGGGGAAGCTCTGGATCCTACGGCCGCTTCCCAGGTAATGGCTGACTCCTGCAAGGTGTGTTCCCTCCCTCTACCTGGCCAATCCCCCTGGCAACACCTCCCCAGCCGGGATTGGGCGGCTGCTGTCATGGGTGGAGTCCACAGGTATCCAACCTGGGAAGGCGGTGCCAGCCCAACTGCCAGGAGCTGCCTGTGATCACAGAGGGCTGCTCGCAGCCACGCAAAATGCGCACCCCTTTTATTGTGGGGAACGGTCATTATGAGACGGAATGCCTAATCTGGTTAAAAGATTGGATAACATTGGAGAGAACAGATATCTTAGACCTAGAGAGCCACTGGAACAGATTTGGATGGCATGCTTATCTCAGTTATAGCAGAGCTAAAGTACACAGTGGGTTTACTAGTCACATTCTTAGAAATGCTCTATTTAAAGTCTGGACCAGATACCAACCGCTACTGGAGCCACAAACTCCATGGTGGATATCCCCATTGGAAGAACATGTTGTTAAAAAACTGAACATGGAGAGACAATGGCCCTCCTATAGGCAGTTGATAACAAAAGACAAAGGCCAATTAAAGTTAAAACCATTCGGGGAGTTAAGGCAACATGTATCTGACTGGCTCCAATATCACCAGTTGAATAGTGTCTTTAAATCAGATATTAAAAGAGGCTTTGGTAAAGAAGACTCAAAATTCCAATTGACATTACTAAAAAATGACAAGAAACTTCTATCAAAAATGTATGATTTCCTATTGGAGTGGGACCTGAAAGATGAACTGGTAAAGGAGGTGCAGATAAAATGGGCCCAAGACATTGGCATGGCTATCTATTTAGAACAGTAGGAAAGGTTATGGCAAGTGGATATTAATTTTTAATTAATTGCTCGCCTGCCTCCTTCCCATCCTCTCTCTGCCTCTGGCCAGCGCCAGGCACTGCTCTTGGGGCTTTCGGCATGGTGCCTCCTCCTCCAAGGAGACCCGAGGAGACTCCCGAGTCGGCGGAGGGCGGCGGACCAACTGCTGGGCACCCCTGCTCCCTCAACTCAGGACCCAGCACACGCGAGAGAGAGCCGTGGGGGAAAGGTCTGCTTGCAAGATGCTGCAAGTAAGTCAGAGAACAGACTTGAAGGTTGGCAGTGAAAAAGGCAAAGCAACCATACCGTATCTTATAGTGCGAGTCCACACCCAATATTCCATCGTGTGTATACCTAGTTCTGCACACACGGTCTTATACTTTAATGAACTTGGGAGCCTCAGCGGGTGTGTCAAGAGGAATGTAAGGGCGATCTGGCTAAGACATCTGTCACCCCATTGTTTGCCAGCACTGACTTGGCCAATCTGGCTGGCTAGGCGGGTGTCCCCTCCCTCCCTCCCTCCCTCCCTCCCCCCTCCCTCCCTCCCTCCCTCCCTCCCTCCCTCCCTCCCTCCCTCCCTCCCTCATGGCTGCATGCGCAGGAATATCAGCTAAATAATTTCAGCTACATAGTTTGTGAGAGCCCTGCCTTCTTTGCCCCATCAGAATAATGTCTCTGCTGACCCCTAAACCTACAAAGATTTTTACAAATGTTAATAAAGAGGTATTTGTTTTGGAACCAAGGGATCTGTCCCTTTGGAGTGACTATCCCATTTACAGCTGGCAAATAAGCAGAAAGGTTGGAGTAAGAGAATCAAAGGGTTGTTATTTCTCTGTTTCTAAGGGTGAACCGTAGCAGCTGGGAGCGGGAAGGCAAGAGGCAGAGCCCCGGGCACGCGCTTGCTTAAATGCAGCAAGCCACGCCCCTAGAGCGAACCGATTGGTCACTCTGGTAGCGACGCGGCCGGAGCTCTGCCAATGGCACAGGGGATGGGTATCCATCCCCTGAGCACGTGTAGGGCTTTTGGCGCCCGCAACCCCCCCTGCTTGCCAGGGCAGAAGGGGCTTTTCCAACATAAAAGTACAACATGAGAACACAAAATACACAATCTTCTTCTGCAAACTTCTTTAGAGGACAAGATGCAGAATTAGCAAAACAGAGAAGGAACACTGCCTTTACAGCTGCCTTGTGCCTAGACCCATTTGTGAGAAAGGAATAACATGCACCTCAACTGCCCTGAATTTTCTGGGGCTGGCTTGGAAGCAATTAACTACAAAAAAGAAAACAGACGTAGAGTATAAGCTAAAGCAAAATAACAAAATGTCTGTATTCAGCATCAAATGCTAATGAGCAAAAAAAAAAAAGGGGGGGGGAGATGGAGTAGCTAGCATAAAGTACGTGTTTCCAGATACAGTGGTACCTCGGGTTACAGACGCTTCAGGTTACAGACGCTTCAGGTTACAGACTCCGCTAACCCAGAAATAGTACCTCAGGTTAAGAACTTTGCTTCAGGATGAGAACAGAAATAGTGCGGCGGTGGTGCAGCAGCAGTGGGAGGCCCCATTTGCTAAAGTGGTACCTCAGGTTAAGAACAGTTTCAGGTTAAGAACAGACCTCCAGAACAAATAATAATAATAATAATAATAATAATAATAATAATAATAATAATAATTTATTATTTGTACCCCGCCCATCTGGCCGAGTTTCCCCAGCCACTCTTAAGTTCTTAACCGGAGGTACCACTGTACATCCTTCCACAGTGTATTGCTGTAAAGCCAAACACACAATTAATGGACTACAAGAAGATCAAACCTATCAATTCTTAAGGAAATCAGCCCTGAGTGCTCACTGGAAGGACAGATCCTGAAGCTGAGGCTCCAATACTTTGGCCACCTCGTGAGAAGAGAAGACTTCCTGGAAAAGACCCTGATGCTGGGAAAGATGGAGGGCACAAGGAGAAGGGGACGACAGAGGATGAGATGGTTGGACATTGTTCGCGAAGCTACCAACATGAGTCTGACCAAACTGTGGGAGGCAGTGGAAGAAAGGAGTGCCTGGCGTGCTCTGGTCCATGGGGTCACGAAGAGTTGGACACGACTAAACGACTAAACAAAATTATTTATATTAGCATAGCCTCATAGTTTTAAAAATGTTTGTAAATTGTATATTGAACAGACAGTAATTATTGTTTTATGTGTTTGTGAGGAGTTCAGGGATATTTGTAAAAAATAGTTTTGTAACTTGTGTGTCCCTATTTCTCAATTTGATCCTTTTACATGGTTCTGTAAGTTTTGTGGTATTTTATGCATTGTGACCTGCTGTTATTTTTATTTGATCACACTTTAGTAATCATTTAATGTAATTGAGAAGTGTAAACTGTTTAATTAATATTTGCTGATATTCAATGCTTTTCTTTCTAGAAAAAAGGTGCAGGAACTCCCCTTCCTTCCCCTGCCATGGGGAGCTGTGTGCCTTAGTTGCTCCTCCATTCTACTTTATAGCCTAGAGACTCTCAGCACAGGTGTCCTTGTATACTCCTTGGTTGGACGTGGCAGGTGGACCTGTTCTTCTTCTTTTTAATTTTTTTTTTAAAAAAATATTTTATTGATAATATTTAGTTCAAAAAGTACAGCAAATATATACAATAGTTAAATACAAATACAAAGAAAACAATACAAAGCACAAAAAAGTAAAACGTTACACTTGTCGTCAATTACGCTTATGTTCCTCAAATAATATATTTCTTTCTTTTTTTTCTAAATAAAGAGAAATAAGAAAAGAGTCAATAGAAAGAAAGGGAAGAGAAAGAGAAAGAGTAGTAAGAAAAGAAAAGAAAAATCAAAGAGCAAAAAGAATAACAGAGATAAAGCATTTCCACTGCCTTCTACACAGTATTCAATAAAGCAATTTCTTCTTTAATCTGCCTCTTGAGTGTTTTCTGTTTCTTCCTTTAATACTACCAAACTCCCATTCATTAGTGGCTTGTTATTTATTCATTTCCTATTAAGTTAATAAAGGCACAGCCATGTATTTTTTCCTGGACCTGTTTTTTTTAAAAAATAGTCATTTAGACATTCCCATTGTTCTTTGATCTTTTCCTTAGGTTTTTCCCAAATCAAATCTGTTAATTTTGCCATTTCCAAATACTCGCAAAGTTTATCTACCCATTACCTTTTGGTTGGTATGATGTTCCCTTTCCAATTTCTTGCTACCAACATTCTCGCAGCTGTTGAAGCGTATAAAAAGATGTTAATTTTATATTCGGGTATATCCTCACCTAGGATTCCTAATAAATATAATTCTGCTCTTTTTGTAAAGGATGTTTTAATCATTTTTTTTCAACTCTTCATGAATCAATTCCCAAAAGTTTTTAATTAAAGGGCATGTCCACCATATGTGAAAAAAGGTGGACCTGTTCTTGCTGCTGCTTGTCCACCAGGTTTCTCTTATGCATAAGAGAAATATGCATAGAGAATAAGTGTCAGGGGGCTGCATCCCTCCTCCAGTCTGGCGTTAAGCAGTTACCGGGAGCAGCCCCCGATCTTGAAGACAGATTCATCCACTTCCCCTTCAGGTCAAAGCAGTGGAGAAGGGGGGACGGTGGAGAGGCTTGAGCTAAGCAGCCAGAGACCTCGATACGAAAAGGGGGAACGGAGAAAGCGAAGGACAAGGTGTTTCCGCTTCCCCCGCTGGGCTTCCTGGCTCGAAAATAGAAGGAAAGATCCAGTTTCGGAAACTGATGACGATGATGGATGAGCCGGTTTTATGACCTGCTCCGCTTGTAAGGCAATTAGCCTAGATTAAAGCTTCAAAAAGCTACATGGCTTGGACTCTTATTTCGGGCAATCAATTATGGAGGCAGCCCAGCCCTCCTGACAATAAGGATTCTTGATTTTTGAAAAAATTCTCAAGGGGGGCGGGGAGATGTGTGGTCGAGGAGGGTAAAAAAAAACCTGGTGAGGAAGGTTAGGCTAAGAGACAGTGACTAGCCAAAAGCCCCCCAGTGAACTTCATGGTTATGTGCTAAATAAATATTGCTTCTACAATCATCAAACTTCAACACAATTTTTCAGGGAGATTAATCCATTCCCCGCTCCTTTCCAGAACCCACCAATTGCCTCAACCAAGTGATCACATCATGAGATATCTGTGAGTTTGCTCACTTTTATTTAGCCTTAGGCCCAACATGGATACATGGAAATTATTGAATCTGAGATAGGCTGAGGAGGGAAAACTGGGATAGGCTGAGAAAGGGGTGTGCATCACTTTTCGCCCTGGGATTTCTCCTCAGGCCTCTGGGTGGGCTGCATGGTGCCTGCTTTATGGGTGAACATACAGGAGTATGAAGTGCCATTCTTCCAGTCAGAGTAGGGGACTATCACCTGGCTGAAGGCCAAGAGGGAATCCTTGCTGCTGCCCTTCAAGACTCGGGGGTTCACATGGTGACCTTCAAGGAGGGCATTCTTCATCCACTGGACAGAAACTTCACTTGCATTGAGACCTATGACCATGCCGGTGAGGATTGCCTGTGTTCGCTGGAGGCTGGTTTCTTTATGGTTGGTGCGATAGAGGTTCTCATGGAGACCATTCCCTTTGTCTTTTTAAGTTTTGGGGTGGTGGGAAGAATGAGAGAAAAGGAGAGGCAACAGCTATTAAGTTGAGATGTAATTGATGGACAACATTTATGACAGCATTTAGTGATGATTATTTTCAGCTGGATTCTCTGACAAACATTTTTAATCTGTAGATAGAGGGGGGTAAATCCTTAATGAAAGCTTTAAGGAGTAAAGGCGATTTAACGAAGTCCTTGTGTGTGTGGACCTGAGTAGGAAGATCTGTGGCACATACACGGCGCTTCCTTGAGCTGGATGAGGACACAGTGGGATAGAGGAGATTCCAGGAATATTTACACAGGTCCGTTTCCCAACATATATACAGAAGGTGCCCAGAACACACAGAATCCCAGCCTTTTTAGAGAAGGTATTGGTGTGTTCAAGTTGCTGCATAGGCTGGGTTCGAAAACAAAGGTTAGCTGAAGACTTCCCATATCCAATGATACCATCTCTGCACAGTTGCTCCTGAAGCAGCTACCTAGGTACGTAGCTCCTTAAATGTGTGGACTTGGCCACCAGGGCAAGGATATAAAAATCTGCCTCCAGTAGAACTGCTCCACCTGTTCACCTCGGTCACCCTATGCTGGGTAAACATTATCAACAGGCAGATGAAGGTTAGAAGGATCCTTGGCTGGAGGTGGGAATGGTTTTTAATGGGGGTGGAAATTATTGTGGGAGACACCTTGGCCCCTGCTGTGGCCAAATTCTCTCCTTTCCTTCTCCCAGTGTTACCTTCTGATAAAAACATGCATATAATATTGTTCAAGAACTGTGAAAACCTTTATGCAGAGATAAGAGGAGAATTACTGTTCAGACCTCCACCAGACTGATTGCAGTTTCAACTTGTGTCTTTAGCCAATACCAGCACTGATATAATTGCAACTGGTGGGAAAGTCTTATCTCAACAGGCCATAATCAAAAGCGGAAATAAATGTCTTAATTAGGGAGGAAGCTGTTTTGAAATGGTCAGTCCCCGAGAGGTTCTTAAACAATCTGGAAACAATCCTCCCACAACCAAACCATGTTTATCAAAGGAAAACGAAGTCCAAACTGCGACAAAATGTTTTACCTTCAGAATCTTTGATTTTGATTCTCACATTTGTTTGGGATGCTATGTCGGACAATCGACAGGAGAAGAGGCTCTCACTTAGGTCTTCTTGGGAAATGCTGTGTGCACTTATGATGCCAGAGGTGCTTCCACTGTTATCCATCCTGGGCTGCAACAGACCTGATTGGCCACCCTGCTGCCAGTCAACTAACATACTTGCAGGGTAAAAGCCGTTGACAGTGCACACCAAAAATATATCTAAGGAGCATAAATATAGAGACAGACGGACAGACAGACAAACAGATGTAATTCCTGGTTTTGGAATGACTTTATATTACTGTCTTCATGGTTTTTCTGATATTGCTTTACAGTTTTTATTAAAATATATAAAGCAGCTTAGAAATGATTTTAAAATCAACAAATGGATAAATGCCATAGTGTCAGAGCCCCTCTGGGTATAAGCTGAAGCTGGACATTTTGACGACTCCAGGCAGTAGTTTCATTTAAGCTTTACAGTGGTACCTCGAGTAACGAATAACTTGCCCAACGTATTTTTCGCCTAACGAATGATCGTGGCGGCCGCGGGATAACGAATTTCTTCGACTTCTGAATCGGAAGCCGAGGTTTTTTATTATTATTATTTTAGTGGTTTTTTTTTGGTACAGGTCACATGGAAGGGGAGAGAAGGCGGGACTTCGCTCCAGCAGCCATTTTGGTTGCGAGCGGAGCCCGGAGCAGCTGGAGGCTGCTTCTTCTCCTCCTTCCCAGCTTTGTTTTTTTCCCCGGTTTTTTTTTGGGGGGGGGGGGCCGTTTCAGCCCAGCGCGGCTTTTTGCCGCGTCGGAGAGGCCCCCCACACCATTTTTTCCTTGCCGGGAGATCCCGGCAAGGCTTTTTATTTTCTTTTTTTTTCCAAAGTATATTTATTAAATTTCAAACACATAGACATCACACAAACAGACAAAACATCCATACAACAAATAAAACACATTGATAATAAAATTAAATTTCCTTATTCCCTAATCTAGGTTCCTTAACATTATGCTGGGACTTCCTCCAATCTCTCTCTCTGTGACATTTATTTTTTAACATTTTCTAAAGGCAATTTCTTATTACATATTACTTATGTCATCTATATTCTCTTTACTATCAATCTTAATTATTATCATTATTATCATTCTTAAATTGCATCCTTATCAATCAACATATCTAAATTATCCATAAATCTGTCATTATATTCTATCACCAATCTAAATCATTTTAAAACATTCTTAACACTTCTAAATTATCTTATCTTAATTCCTATCTACTTCTGTAAACTACTACTACTATTTCGACTTTTGATTCATATACTATTTTTTATAAATTTTTTTAAGGTAATCTTTAAATTTTTTCCAGTCTTTTCCCACTGCGTCCTCCCTCTGGTCGCGGATTCTGCCGGTCAGCTCGGCGATCTCCATATATTCCATCAGCTTTGCCTGCCATTCTTCCAGGGTCGGTAGGTCTTTAGTCTTCCAATTTTTGGCAATCAATATTCTTGCTGCTGTTGTGGCATACATGAAAAAGGTGTGATCTTCTTTAGGTAGATCTGAGTGGACCATTCCCAGTAAGAAGGCCTCTGGTTTCTTCAAAAATGTGTTTTTAAACACTTTCTTTAATTCATTATATATCATCTCCCAGAAGACTCTCAACCTGGGGCAGGTCCACCACATATGATAAAATGTTCCTTCCACCTTTTCACATTTCCAACATTTAT
Organism: Darevskia nairensis; assembly: GCA_034642065.1. Classification (NCBI taxonomy): domain Eukaryota; kingdom Metazoa; phylum Chordata; class Lepidosauria; order Squamata; family Lacertidae; genus Darevskia; species Darevskia nairensis. The sequence goes on from JAWWNI010000498.1 coordinate 167,337, forward strand.
TGTCCTGCAGATGATAGATCTTTGCAAGCTTTACTGGGGTCAAGTACCATCTATACATCATTTTCATTATATTTTCTCTTAACAAGTTACAAGCAGTGAATTCTATACCTCTCCTCCATAGTCTTTCCCAGTCAGCCATCATGATGTTATGTCCAACGTCCTTTGCCCAATCTATCATTGCAGATTTCACGAGCTCATCCTGCGTATGCCACTCCAGCAGCAATTTGTACATTCTAGACAAAGTCTTAGTTTTAGGTTCTAATAGCTCTGTTTCCAATTTTGATCTTTCCAGTTGAAAACCAGTCTTTTTATCCATTTTAAAAAGTTCATTGATTTGATGGTACTGTAGCCAGTCTGTAATTCTATCTTTCAATTGTTCATAGGGTTTCAACTTGACTTGCTCTCCTTCTTGTATTAGAATTTCCGAATATTTAGGCCAATTACCTTCCATGTTGGTCTTCTTATGGGCCTTTGCTTCTAACGGTGATATCCATCTGGGCGTTTTTCTTTCTAGCAAATCTTTATATTTCATCCAGACTCTATACAGAGCCTTCCTGATTATGTGTGTTTTGAAACCTTGATGTGCCTTTATCTTATCATACCATAAGTACGCATGCCATCCAAATTTGTTATCATGCCCTTCCAGATCTAATAGACTCGAATTTTCCAATAGGAACCATTCTTTCAGCCAGCAGAAGGCTGCTGCTTCATAGTAGATACTTAGCTCCGGCAGGGAAAATCCCCCTCTTTTCTTATCGTCTGTTAATATCTTAAATTTTATTCTGGGTTTTTTCCCCTGCCAGATGAATTTAGATATAGTCCTCTGCCACATACTGAATGGCTCCATCTTAGCAATAATTGGAATTGACTGAAAAAGGAATAATAATTTTGGCAGAACATTCATCTTTATAACTGCTATTCGGCCCATCAAGGACAACTTCAAATTATTCCAAATCTCTAAATCTTTCTTGATTCCATTCCACACTTTCTCATAATTTTCTTTAAATAGATTTTGATTTCTTGATGTCAGATTAATGCCCAGATACTTGACTTTTTTCACAAATTGCAGGCCCGTTTCTTCCTCTAAATATTCTTTTTCATCCTGCGTCAGGTTTTTCCCTAGAACCTTTGTTTTGGATTTGTTTAATTTGAATCCTGCTACATCCCCAAATTCTTGTATCACCTCCAGTGCCCTTTTGGCGCTGGGGTTCGGATCTTGTAATGTCAACACTAAGTCATCTGCGAAGGCTTTTAACTTGTACTCCTTGGCCCCCACTGCCACCCCTTTTATGTTTGAATCTTTTCTTATCATGTTTAACAGTACTTCCAGAACTGTGATGAAAAGTAATGGGGAGAGAGGGCATCCTTGTCTTGTTCCCTTCTCAATTCTTATATTATCCGAAATCACGTTGTTAACTATTATCTTTGCTTTCTGTTCGGTGTAGATCGCTTCTAGGCCATTCATGAAGACTTTTCCCACCTCCATATGTTTTAGATTCTCTTTCATAAAATTCCAAGAAACGTTGTCGAATGCTTTTTCGGCATCCACAAACATCAGGATTGCTTTACAGTTGATCTTTTGTTCCAGTCTTTCGAGGATATCCACCACATTTCTCGTGTTGGTATTTAAATGTCTTTCCGGTAAGAACCCGGCCTGATCTTCGTGGATAACCTCCTTCAAGACCTTCCTGAGTCTGCTAGCCATAATATTTGCAAATATTTTGTAGTCCACATTAAGGAGGGAGATAGGTCTGTAGTTTTTCATCTGTGTCCGATCTACATCCTGTTTAGGTATCAAGGTGATAAAAGCGTCCTTCCAAGACTCCGGTGCCCTCTTTCCCTTAAGTATATCATTGCACACTTCTGTTAATGGTTGGATTAACCAACCTTTCAATGTCTTATAGTATTTTGCTGAAAGTCCATCTGGTCCTGGAGCCTTGTCTAGTTTCATGTTATTAATTGCCACATCCACTTCTGTTGTTGATATTGGGTGTTTTAGGGGGCCTTTCAAGTTTTCTGGGATTTTCTGCAGTCCATTATCTCTTATAAATTGCTCTATTTTTCCCAAATCTTGTGGATTTTCCCTGTACAGTTGTTTGTAATATTTTTCAAAATTCTTCCTTATTTCCGAGGGATTCACTATATTGTTACCGTCGACTATAATGTTTGTTATGGTATTGAGTTTCTGCCTCTGTTTTAATTGCCAGGCTAGCAATTTCCCACATTTGTTGGCTGACTCAAATGATTTCTGTTTTAACATTTTTATCTTCCATTCAATCTCCCAATTGGTTAATTTAGAGAATTCCACTTGAAGTTGCTTTATCTCCTTTAGAACTTTCCCATCCTTGGGATTCTTCCTCAGTTGTTTTTCCTTCTCTTTCAGTTGTTCTAAAATTTTGTTCTTGCTCTCTTTCTGTTGCTTTGTTTTAATCGCCTTCTGTTGTATTAGGAATCCTCTCATAACAGCCTTGCTAGTGTCCCAGACCACTCTATTCTCCATCGTTGAATTTAAATTAAGTTCGAAATAGTCTTTTATTGCCTTTTGAGCTTTTTCACAAATTGTTTGATTTCTCAATAACGAATCGTCCATTCTCCATCTGTAGGAACCCCTCGGCGACAATTTCAAGTCCAGCTGTACAGGGTTATGATCTGAGCATGTCCTTGGATGAATTTCTGCTTGGAGCATCCTGGGTACCAAGTCCCTGGATGCCCATATCTGATCAATTCTACTCCAGGCTTTTGTTGCTTCACTATAAAAGGTTGGTTCTTTTTCTAATGGATTCTTTACTCTCCATGCGTCTGTCAAATCTAGGTTTTCTGTCATTTCGAAAAATGTCTTCGGTAGCCTTCCATCATTAGTAAGATTCGCTCTTTGGGATCTGTCCATCAACGTGGAGGCCACCGCATTAAAGTCTCCTAGCAAAATTATCTTATAGTCCATATAGTCTGTCAGCCTGTCGTGGATTTCCTTGTAAAATTCCGATTTTGCATCATTTGGAGCATACAGTCCCAATATTATATGTTTTTCGCCTTCTACTGTAATTTCAATCGCAACATATCTTCCATCTTCATGTTTGAATTTCAATTTTGGATTATATTTTTCTTTGGCATAAATCACCACTCCTCTTTTCTTGACTTTTGCAGATGAGATAAATTCCTGTCCTAATCTTTTATTCTCAAGGACTCTTCTATGTTTTCTTATCACATGGGTCTCTTGTAGACAAATCAAGTCCAGATTCTGCTTTTTGAGAGTGTGGAACACCTGGTTCCTCTGCGCCCAAATATTCAAACCTCGAATGTTCCAAGTTAAAATCCTAAGAGCCATTTGTCCTTAGTTTATTCCTCCTGTAGCTCCCTCTACGCCTCTTAGTGGATCTGGTCTTCCTTGTAATGTCTCGGAGAAGTCTTGTACGTTGTCTTGTAAAAACTTGGCCTTATCTTCGATTGATTTGATTTTGACGATCCTTTCCTTAAATCTGAATGAGAGGCCCTGTGGAAATTCCCACCTGTAATTGATTTTCTTCTTGCTCAGTGCCTGTGTTAAGTCGGTGTAGTTAGATCTTAGGTCCAGGAAGAATTTCGGAATATCTTTGTATAAGATGACTTTCTTAGTTTTGACTTCAAGATTATTTCCGTAATGCAAATTCAAAATTTCGTCCCTTTGTGCCTTGGTCTGGAATTCAATGAGACAATCGTTCACCGTCTTTGTGTTCTTCCTGTCCTTTGGTCCAAAACGATAGGCTCTGATAATTTTGGCCTTTAATTCTTCTGGGTCAATTTGCCAAAATTCTGCAAAGATCTTTACTATATAGGCCTTAAGATCGTCTTCTTCTTCCTGTGGCAGATGTCTCAGTCTCATTTGAATAAAAGCAAGGGCCACCAGCGTGTTGTAGTTATCTCTAAGGTGTGTTTGTTCCAATGCCTGCACCTGTGTCTCTACTTTGGCCACTTGTTGCTGGGTTTGTTGTAGGTCTTGTTGGAGCTTCCCCAACTCCTCCAGTTGCGATTTAATGCCAGCAATGTCCTTCCGTAATTCCGCGGAGGTTTCTCTATGTTCTTTCTTCAATTCCTCTGTATTTTGCTTGTTCTCCTTCCGCAAGGCCTCAAGTTGTTCAAGTATTTGGTTCATTGCGGGTAAATCTAATTGTTGGGAAGCCCTCCTTTTGTCTCCTTTGCCTTCACTTTCCCCTGCTTTCGTCACACTTCTTGTTGACACCCCCCTTCCTACGCCCTTAGACATTTATTTTCAGCTAAAGGCAAAGTCCCAGGGGTTGTCTTAATATTATATGTCCTGCAGCTGTTGTTTATAATTCTATAGTCCAGCACAGTTATCTTTTGCCTAGCAACAGGGTCCTTTTATCTTTGGAAACAGACCACCATCAAGGTCACTCTCAGCCGTGGCTTCCTGCTCTATTGTTAAGATGATAAGCACAGAGGGAGCTCAGGAATTTAACAGTTCACCAGTCTCTCCACTTTACTTTCTCTTTAGAAGTTGAGGCAATTCAGCCCTTAAAGGAAGATGTTAGACTGCTGCAAAATTTTAAAATTTGTAATCCAAGTGAGTTGTAGCAGTTTGTAATCCAAATGGGTTATAACAGTTTTTATACAGCAAACAACCAAACCAGAAACAGAGTATCAAAAGGCAGAATCTTAACCTGTCTTCGACCCCCGCACTGACCCGGCTTCTCCAGCTAATCCAGAGGGTGGCAGTGGGTCTAATCCAACAGTGCAGTAATCAATAAAACCAAATACATCAATACTTCTACCCCCCCTATGCTACAAAGTCCCGGGGGGGCGTTTGACAGCTGTCAAGAGTTGAATAAACAATAGGAAAAAAACTTGCGCTATTTACAGATAGAGTCTTGCCGCACCATTCACAGTCGGGAGAGACTGGCCTCCTGATTTTGATCTCTCCCGTGTCCAAATCAAACTTGAAATTAAGTCCTAATTGGTCCCAATAACTCACGGTTCCTTTGATCCTTCTGCTTCTTTTGACAGGAGAAGTTCAGCGCTCTTTAACAGCCCGCTCTGCTGCTTCGCTGAAGTGGCCGCTCTCTGGAGCCGCAGTGCCCTGACTCTCAACCCGCTCTGCCTTCTCCGACCCCTAACGGGGTCTTTAAAGGAGGGGGGAGGTCGCAGGGGGCACCCGCCGGTTCCCCAAGCCTTCTGGCTGCCCCGCCAGAAGTTTTAACGGGGGTCCGTTGCACGGAACGGAACCCCCAAGCCGATCTTCAGCCGCTCCCCCGCAGCGCGAAGGGAACGCAGCCGGCTGCTCAGGCGCCAAACCCGGAAGCTCAAGGCTTTTTATTTTCGGGCCGTTTCGGCCCAGCGTGGCTTATTGCCGCGTCGGGGACACCCCGCACAGCTTTTTGCAGTGTCGGAGAGGCCCCCCGCACCATTTTTTCCTTGCCGGGAGATCCCGGCAAGGGTTTTTATTTTCGCGCCGAAATGGCCCAGCGCGGCTTATTGCCGCGTCGGGGACGCCCCGCGCGGCTTTTTGCCGCGTCAGAGAGGCCCCCCGCACCATTTTTGCCTTGCTGGGAGAACCCAGCAAGGGTTTTTTGGGGGGGCCGTTTCAGCCCAGCGCGGCTTTTTGCCGCGCCATGGCGGCGGCAAGCACCCCTCGGAGCCGCCTGCAAGAGAAGGAGAGCTGCGGGAGCCTGGCCATCCACCTCGAAAAGGTAAGTGACCCCCGATTTCTCTTCCCATAGGAGCGCATTAATCCGTTTTTAATGCATTCCTATGGGAAATCGCGTTTCGATTAACGAATTTTTCTACTAACGAATGCCCATTCGGAACGCATTAAATTCGTTAGTCGAGGTTCCACTGTATTGCTTTACTAATCATTTTACAACTCAGCACATCGTAAAACACATCCTATCCCTGATCAGCAGTTGACTGATCTGCTGGAACTCCTTTCTTCCCGGGCTTTTTCCAAAACCGCGCGAACTGGAAGCAGCTGGTCTTCCTGCCCTTCCCTCCCCTCTGTTTGTAGGAAGGGCTCTGAGATCTAGCTGAGACCCCCAGCGCCACTTCCTCTTCCCCGGAACTCTCTTCTTCAGACGTCCCGCTGGAATCAGTCTCCAAGATCTCTGGCTGTTCGCAATATTCGCTCAAGGCTGGGGAAGCAGGGGGCCCTTGGAATCCTCCTCTGACACATAGGTTAAAACCTCTGCTTTTCATCTCAGTCCTTCATGAGTTGCTTATGTCTGCCATCTGTTCTTCTCTACACCCCTGTGAGTCTCTTTCTCAGACCCCCTTTCCCATGACCCCAATGATCATCTAGTCCAACCTACTGTAATGCTTACTTACTTACTTATTTCGTAAACCTTTATTAGGCATTACAAATATAGGCCATAATAAAACATCCATATGTAACATTTTAAAATATCTACAAATAAACAGCCATGTAAAATATATAATACGAGGATTTTCATCGGGATTTCCCCCCACTAAATAGTGCCATTCAGCATTCCAAGAGTTACTTACAAATTTGCCCTTGACAAAAGCTGAGAGACAAAAGCTCAGTCAGGCTAACATAAAGGTCCTGTGTTGGACTGAAATTATTAATTTTGAGATATAAGTGACCCTGTGATCTGTTGTATTTAAACTATAGAACTTGGGGGAACGAATTTTATTTACACCTGGCTTGTTTGTTTTTCCAATGTCCCTTAATCTGGTTTGAATATTGTGATCAATTTATTGCTCACTTGAATTATTCAAGGGTTCCAAGTCAATATGAATAGATCTGATTTTGCTACGTAGGAGCTGGAACCATCTGTATTTATAAGAGTACATAAGTAAGTCAGAGAACATACTCGAAGGTTGGCAACGAAAACGGCAAGGTAACCAGTACTTTATACTGCTAGTCCACACCCAATATTCCATCGTGTGTATACCTATGGTAGTTCTCCACAAACCATCTCATACTTGATTAAACTTGGGAGCCCCAGGACACATCTCAAGACAGATGTGAGGGTGATCTGGTTGCAACATCTGTCACCCCATTGATCACCAGGGTTGATTTGGCTGATCTGGCTGGCTAGGCGGGTGTCCTCGCACTCCCTCCCTGCTCCATGTGCATTCCTCCCAAAGCTGTGCGCTCGGTGGAAGAGGACGGCCATCCCAGATAGGAGTGTAGTTCTTCGGTCAAGGGTATACGATAGCAGCCCTCCATGTATAGAGAGAACCTCCTGGCTAGAACTTCCCCCCTGTAATGCAGTAATCCCAGCCTTATAATTTCACCTACATAGTTTGTGAGAGCCCTGCCTTCCTTGCCCCAATCAGACGAATGTGTCTGCTATCACCTAAACCTCAGCACACAGAAACAGATGCTTACAAATATTAACAAAGAGTTATTTGTTTTGGAACCAAGGGATTTGTCCCTTTGGAATGACTATCCCATTTACTGTTGGCAGATCAACAGAAAAGTTGGAATAAGAGAATCAAAGGGTTGTTATTTCTCAGTGTCTAAGGGTGATTTGAGATGCCCAGATTTCAGGGACATGTGTGAGAAGGTTGTAAAGAGGAAGGAAAGAGAAGCAAACTCACCTGTAGCTGCCTGGGAAGAAGTCAGTGGCAGTCTGGCCCCCGAAAGGAGTCCCACAAAGAGTAGGAAGATCCTGGCCCACATGTTAAGACCCAATTTGAATGGCACATGGGCTGCCAGGCCTGCTTATATAGTATCCCTGAAGACTTTGGTGAGATACTTTTCCATTCAACCCTTGTAGCTCCACCCAGACAACCCAAGAAGAGGTTCATCTGTGAGGTTCTCAGGAAGTCCTTAAGTTTAATTGGGATTCCCTATTAGCTACGGGGAAGTTATTATATCATCACCATCATCATTTAAATTTGTATACCAGCTTTCATCTGGAGACCACACGCAGTTCAGATCATAAAAGCACAACATGAGAACACAAAATACATAATCATCGTTCCTAATCTTCTTTAGAAGACATGATGCAGAATTAGCAAACCAGAGAAGGAACACTCTGACCCTACAGCTGCCTTGTGGCTAGACTCATTTGTGAGCAAGGAATAACACTCACCTCAACTGCCCCAAATTTTCTGGGACTGTCATGGAAGCAATTAAATACAAAAACAACAAAACGTGCATGAAAAGAAAAGGCTGATTTGAAAATTCAGTTCATGTGAATAGCAGTGTATTCAGAATCAAATGCAATGAACAATATAAATTGTATCAAAAATACTCCAAAGACTACTATAGCCAGAATTTAAACACATGAATAATTGTTGCTCACCAATCTTATGATCATATGAGTCTCACTGAAAAAAATATTCCCGGTGCCCTGATCTTAATGCAAATTTCTGTTGTGTCTCAGTTATGCCAGATCACAAAGTTAGTTGGTTACAGCTGAAACACACCTTAAAAGTATTCTGTTCCTATTCATACTGAGAATCTCTGGTCAAGATGTGAATTAGAACTGAAGGAATCATTGTCTTTAAATGGAATATAGAAAAAGGTTCCCTTTGCAGTAACCTATGTTCAATATCTACAATACAACTTTTATTGTATGAATGGAATTGATTATTTCATGGTTTTAACAATGTTTATGGGTGGTATATTGAACAGACAGTGATTACTGTTTTGTACTTTTGGCTTTATATCAATATGTATATACACCAATGAAGTATGTATTTGGAAAAGGATGTTTTATGCTACCTACCCCGTCTGTTTTTTGCTCAGTAGCACATCTGCTGCTGAATACAGTACAAATAAACTGAATTTTCAAATCAGACTTTTCGTGCGCGTTTTCTTTTTCTTTTTTCTTTATGGAAGCAATTAACCCATCACGGATTCTCCCTTTGAAGAGTCACTTTGCTTCCCATCTTCCCTGGGCACCAACCTGTCATTGAGATGGGGGTGGGTGGGTTGATATCACGGCACACACACATTGCTAGGAGCCAGGGGCTGTGCAAGGTCTTTGACTCCCTGCTGGACCTTCCTGCGAACCTTCATGTTGACCACATCCTATTGGTGGTCTCTACTGTCATCTATGCCCTGGCCCTCCATCTCTGGAGCCGGGTGCACCCACTGCGTGGAAACCCAGAGACCAAAGGGAAAGTCTTGGGCCTTGGTAATGGCTGGCAGGGAGTTCATCCCAGCTCTGCTGCCACTTCCTGCATATGGATGGGAACAAACCTGATCAGTTTGTTATGTGATTCCCAGTCCAGTCCCCCTCTGCATCCAGCCTCAATAGAACTCTGATAGGGAGCTGAATTGTGTAAAGCGAGAGAGTGTGGGGCGTCAATATTCCTGGCTGGCGCTTTTTTGCAGAGAGGGACAACAATGCCAAATCCAATGTCCATCAACTGGGGTGTGTGTGTGTGTCAGTTTTCTCAAATACATTTTTAGGGGGCCTGAAGACACCTCAGCCTCTTGGAGTTGACGCCCAGGCAGAGTGGAAGACTGGGAGTGTTTTCAGAGCCTGCAAAACCTGGCAGGAGAGGAGAGGGGAGAGAGCGCTGGCACGTGAAGTGCTTTTGTCACCCCATTGTTTGGCAGTGCTGACTTGGCTAATCTGGCTGGCTAGGCGGGTGTCCCCTCCCTCCCTCCCTCCCTCACGGCTGCATGCGCAGGAATATCAGCTAAATAATTTCAGCTACATAGTTTGTGAGAGCCCCGCCTTCTTTGTCCCATCAGAATAATGTCTCTGCTGACCCCTGAGCCTACAAAGATCTCAGCACACAGAAACAGGCACTTACAAATGTTAATAAAAGGTTATTTGTTTTGGAACCAAGGGATCTGTCCCTTTAGAATGACTATCCCATTTACCGCTTGCAAATAAGCAGAAAAGTTGGAGTAAGAGAATTAAAGGGTTGTTATTTCTCTGTGTCTAAGGGTGAACCGTAGCAGCTGGGAGCGGGAAGGCAAGAGGCAGAGCCCCGGCCGCGCGCTTGCTTAAATGCAGCAAGCCACGCCCCTAGAGCGAACCGATTGGTCACTCTGGTAGCGACGCGGCCGGAGCTCTGCCAATGGCACAGGGGATGGGTAGCCATCCCCTGAGCACGTGAAGGGCTTTTGGGGCCCGCAACCCCCCCCCTCCTTGCCAGGGCGGAAGGGGCTTTTCCAACATAAAAGTACAACATGAGAACACAAAATACACAATCTTCTTCTGCAATCTTCTTTAGAGGACAAGATGCAGAATTAGCAAAACAGAGAAGGAACACTGCCTTTACAGCTGCCTTATGCCTAGACCCATTTGGGAGAAAGGAATAACATGCACCTCAACTGCCCTGAATTTTCTGGGGCTGGCTTGGAAGCAATTAACTACAAAAAAGAAAACAGACGTAGAGTATAAGCTAAAGCAAAATAACAAAATGTCTGTATTCAGCATCAAATGCTAATGCGCAAAAAAGAAAAAAAAGAAAAAAGATGGAGTAGCTAGCATAAAGTACGTGTTTCCAAATACAGTGGTACCTCGGGTTACAGACGCTTCAGGTTACAGACGCTTCAGGTTACAGACTCCGCTAACCCAGAAATATTACCTCGGGTTAAGAACTTTGCTTCAGGATGAGAACAGAAATAGTGCGGCGGTGGCGCAGCGGCAGCGGGAGGCTCCATTTGCTAAAGTGGTACCTCAGGTTAAGAACAGTTTCAGGTTAAGCATGGACCTCCAGAACAAATTAAGTTCTTAACCCGAGGTACCAGTGTACATCCTTCCTCAGTGTATTGCTGTAAAGCCAAACACACAATTAATGGACTGCAAGAAGATCAAACCTATCAATTCTGAAGGAAATCAGCCCTGAGTGCTCACTGGAAGGACAGATCCTGAAGCTGAGGCTCCAATACTTTGGCCACCTCATGAGAAGAGAAGACTCCCTGGAAAAGACCCTGGTGTTGGGAAAGATGGAGGGCACAAGGAGAAGACGACAGAGGACGAGATGGTTGGACAGTGTTCTTGAAGCTACCAACATGAGTCTGACCAAACTGCGGGAGGCAGTGGAAGACAGGAGTGCCTGGCGTGCTCTGGTCCATGGGGTCACGAAGAGTTGGACACGACTAAACGACTAAACAAAATTATTTATATTAGCATAGCCTCATAGTTTTAAAAATGTTTGTAAATTGTATATTGAACAGACAGTAATTATTGTTTTATGTGTTTGTGAGGAGTTCAGGGATATTTGTAAAAAATAGTTTTGTAACTTGTGTGTCCCTATTTCTCAATTTGATCCTTTTACATGGTTCTGTAAGTTTTGTGGTATTTTATGCATTGTGACCTGCCGTTATTTTTAATTGATCACAGTTTAGTAATTATTTCTCAGGACATGCATGAGAAGGTTGCAAAGAGGAAGGAAAGAGAAGCAAACCCACCTGTAGCTGCCTGGGAAGAAGTCAGTGGCAGTCTGGCCCCCGAAAGGAGTCCCAAAAAGAGTACGAAGATCCTGGCCCACATGTTAATACCCAATTTGAATGGCACATGGGCTGCCAGGCCTGCTTATATAGTATCCCTGAAGACTTTGGTGAGATACTTTTCCATTCAATCCTTGTAGCTCCACCCAGACAACCCAAGAAGAGGTTCATCTGTGAGGTTCTCAGGAAGTTAGTTGGTTACAGCTGAAACACACCTTAAAAGTATTCTGTTCCTCACTATTCATACTGAGAATCTTGCCAAATATTGCTTAGTTGAGATGTTTCTATACAAATGCCCATGAAAGGAGTTAATCTTATTAAACAAGCTTTAAATATAAGAACTCAGGTCAAGATGTGAATTAGACCTGAAGGAATCATTGTCTTTAAATGGAATATAGAAAAAGGTTCCCTTTGCAGTTACCTATGATCAATATCTAAAATACAACTTTTATTGTATTGATGGAATTGATTATTTCATGGTTTTAACAATGTTTATGGATGGTATATTGAACAGACAGTGATTACTGTTTTGTGTGTTTGGCTTTATATCAATACAGTGGTTCCTCGACTTACTAATTTAATCCGTTCCGAAGGGACTTTCGTAGGTCGGAAAAAATCGTAAGTCGAGTTCCCATAGGAATGCATTGGGAGAAAAATATCACGAAAAATTCGTAGGTCGAAAAAAACCACATACATAAGTCGAGGAAACCGCATCTAAAACGGCTGCAATTTCCTTTTGGAAGTCGAAAAGATTCGTAGGTGCGCGGCCGCTTTTTTCACTCGTAACTCGAAAAATATGGAAGTCGGGTCATTCGTAAGTCGAGGGACCACTGTATGTATATACACCAATGAAGGATGTATTTGGAAACAGATGTTTTATGCTAGCTACCCTGTCTGTTTTTTGCTTGTTAGCATCTGCTGCTGAATACAGTACACATAAACTGAATTTTCAAATCAGACCTTTCGTGTGCTTTTTTTTTTTTTGCTTTATGGAAGCAATTAATCCATCGCGGATTCTCCCTTTGAAGAGTCACTTGGCTCCCCATCTTCCCTGGACACCAAATTGTCATTGAGATGGGGGGCTTTGACATCATGGCACACATACGTTGGTAGGAGCCAGAGGCTGTGCGCATCCAAACACTATGATGAGAATCCCTTTGAAGTCCGAGCTTAAACACCAGGGACTGTGCAGTTCTGCAGGTGTTTTCTCAGTCTTCTTCGGTCCAGACTATGTCCGTTTATTGTCCAAATCTAATTATTTTATCAAACAGATATTTCCGGCTTGTGAGAGTGACTTCGGAGAGTGCCAGCCGTGTCATGCTCTGGGACCCAGCGTCCTGCCGCTTGCACCTTGATGCAAGCTGACAATCTCGGATGGTCTGCGGGTCTATGAGACAGTCCTCCCCCACCCTGGGGAGTCTGCCAGGGCTAATTACCCCCATATCAACCCTGAATTACTGGCACAGCTGAGGTCCGATCGTGTGGGAGCCAGCCATTTCTCACCGCTGGTAACAGGAAGCCCTGGACATGATAATAGATTTGGATGGCATGCGTATTTAGGGTATAATAAAGGGAAAGTACACAAAGGATTTTATAATCACATATTTAGGAGATCACTTACAAAAGCATGGGAGAAATATAAAGATTTACTAGAACAAAAGATTCCATGGTGGCTGTCCCCAACAGAAGCAATTTCAATTAAAAAGATTAATAGCGAAGAAAGATGGTCCACATAGAGAGATTTATTAACAGAAACAGAAGGGAAATTAAAACTTAAGGAACTTGAAGAGGTTAGGGATCATGTTTATGATTGGCTGCAATATCGTCAATTAAATGAAGTATTTAAGGAAGATAAAAAAATAGGATTTAGCTATACCCTCTCCAGATTTCATAGAGAAATGATAGATGACAATAATAAATGATTAAGGAAGACGTATAATCTGTTATTAGAATGGGAAACCAAGGATGAAGAAGTCAAATGTGCAATGATTAAATAGGCACAAGATTTCGGACATAATATACAAATGGAAGATTGGGAAAAATTATGGAAAGTGAATTTAAAATTTACAGATTGTATAATGTTGAAAGAGAATTATATGAAAATGATATATTGATGGTATATTACGGCCGTAAAAATGGCAAAAATGTATAGAACAAGCTCCAATAAGTGTTGGAAATGAAAAGAAAAAGAAGGCACGTTTTTTCATATGTGGTGGGAATGTAAAATAACTAAAGTGCTTTAGGAAATGATTTATAATGAAATGAAAAGAATGTTTAAGACAACATTTGTTAAAAGAAGACCAGATGCTTTTTTCCTAGGTATTATAAGTCAAGAGGTGCCAAAAGAACATAAAAGACTATTTATGTATGCTACAACAGCAGCTAGAATACTACTAGCCCCAAAATGGAAAGAAGACAAGATACCAACTAAAGAAGAATGGCAAGAAAAACTGATGGAATATGCTGAAATGGCGAAACTAACTGGGAAACTCAGAGATAAGGACAATAGATATTTTCAAAAAGACTGGGAACCATTTACAGGTATGTTGTATCTACAAAAGCATTGTAAAGAAGTGGACTCACTAGCAGGGTTTGATTAAACACTTACAATCAACAAAATTGCTAGAGACAATTAGAACAATTAAGATATAATAATGATAAGAACATAATAATATTTTCTTTTAAGCATATAACATTAAAGTACAATAAAACAAGCAGGGGAAGTTAATATGCAAGAAACCAGATGTTTGCATGAAGAATATAAAACCATATGTGTGTGTGTGTGTGTGTGTGTGATCTGCCTGCCTGAAGTATCCCAGATAAGCATCCCAGATCTCCAACGGCTGGGAAGATGTGAAGTTGAACCTAGTCTATCTCTATTATTGTTTCTCTTGCCCATGGGTAGGCAAACTAAGGTCCGGGGGCCGGATCAGGCCCAGTCGCCTTCTAAATCTAGCCCGCAGGTGGTCCATGAATCAGCGTGCTTTTACATGAGTAGAATGTGTCCTTTTATTTAAAATGCATCTCTGGGTTATTTGTGGGGCCTGTCTGGTGTTTTTACATGAGTAGAAGGTGTGCTTTTATTTAAAATGCATCTCTGGGTTATTTGTAGGGCATAGGAATTCGTTCATTTTTCTTCTTCAAAATATAGTCCGGCCCCCCACAAGGTCTGAGGGACAGTGGACTGGTCCCCTGCTGAAAAAGTTTGCTGACCCCTGCTCTTGCCTAAGATCTCTGCTTATATTATTAGATGTACAGTTTATGCTAGTTGTGAGATTCCATTCTGTATTGCTGTTTCTTTGCTAGAGTTTGCAAATTGATAAAGGCTTTCTTCATTCAATGCTCAGTCCTCCACCCACTGAGATCTAAAGGACCATCTTTCCCCCTGCCTAGTGGCTGCCCCTGGCCGGGCGAGTACTAGGGGGCAGTACAGCTAGTAACACCACCCTCTGTCTGCTTCTGCTACAGCCAGCAAGATTCTCCGTTTCACTGGCATCTTCCTCCTTCTGCAAAAATTGCAGAAATCTCCTCCCTTCCATCTTGTTACCCACAAATATGAAAGACTTGTGTTTTGGCTGAAATCCAATAAATGGCGCTAATTGTAAGGCTGTAAAGTACATGGGTGTATCACCACCTCTGTGTAGCGCCTGCGAGACACAAGATGATGAATGAGAAGGAAATATACAAGCCTACACCCTTTGCCCTTACACTATTTCATCTGGAAAAACCAGATTGGGGTTGCAAAGAGTGGTTTAAAATAGATCTTTACAGCCACATGTGGTGCCTACCGGAGTCTCTTTGGGGCATGGTGCTCTAATGAGAATGCGAATAGGAAGAAAATGTTCCAACCAGAAATTCAATCAAAGAATAAAGTGGATGAAATGGCAATGGCAACAACCTCTTATTTTGTAGGCAGGTAGGAGACTGTGAAATGGCCATGTCTCCCAAGCCACGGAAACTTGGAAATGGAGGCAGAACCATCAGAAGTGAGACTCCTAACTGCCCGACTTCAGCTTGTCAGACCTGCAGTTGGGGGTCTCCTGCCAGATGACCAAGTTTGCAGATGACACTAAATTGTTCAAGGGCAGTAAAATTAAAAGCGACCAGGAACAGTTCTAAAAGGACCTCTCCAACGTGAATGAATGAGCTCCGGAATCAGCCCCTCCCTTCAGTGGGTTCAGAAATGTTCAGTTAAGAGTGTCAGTTAAGAGGGACCAACTGCCGCTTCTTGTTTTCTTGCCTGGCTTGCCTCATGTGGTTGTATTTAGTTTTTCTCATTGTGACAGTTTACATTTACATGAGCCACTTATTTGTCATTGCCATTTCATCCACTTCGTTCTTTACTTTGATTGAATTTCTGGTTGGAACATTTCCTTCCTATTCGCATTCTCATTAGAGCACCGTGCCCTGCAGAGATTCTGGGAAGCACCACATGTGCCTTAAATATATATTCTAAATGAAGGGGTTTCCAGAAATCACTCTTCGCAACCCCAATCTGGTTTTTCCAGCTCATTGAATAGGGACAGCACACCTGACTGGCCATCCGCCAGCCACTCAACCGTCATATTTTCAGGGTAAGAGTCAGAGGCAGTGCATCTAAGGGAACATAAAATTATACCTCTATATATCTTTATATATCTATATAAAGTACATGGGTGTATCACCACCTCTGTGTAGCGCCTGCGAGACACAAGATGATGAATGAGAAGGAAATATGGTGGTTCCCTTACTGCGAGAAGCAAAGCTACAGGGAACCAGACAGAGGGCCTTCTCGGTAGTGGCGCCCGCCCTGTGGAACACCCTCCCATCCCATGTCAAAGAGATAAATAACTACCTGACATTTAGAAAACACCTGAAGGCAGCCCTGTTTAGGGAAGTTTTTAATGTGTGATATTTTAATGTATTTTAGTGATTGTTGGAAGCCGCCCAGAGTGGCTGGGGGAACCCGGCCAGATGGGCGGGGTACAAATAATAAATTATTATTATTATTATTATATACAGTGGTACCTCTGGTTACGTACTTAATTCGTTCTGGAGGTCCGTTCTTAACCTGAAACTGTTCTTAACCTGAAGCACCACTTTAGCTAATGGGGCCTCCCGCTGCCGCTGCGCCACTTTTTTTTTGTCAACCCCCCCCCCCCAATTTAGCCAGGGCACTGGCAGAGCTGCACCCAGTGGCATAGCAAGTCACCCCCACCCCCCCAAAAAATGATGGTGCCACTTTGCGAGGTGTGGGGTTTTTTTTGTGTGTGTCTATTATCTCTTTCCCCCCCAATAAAGTTAAAATTTAATTTTTTTAAAAAATAAAATAAAAAAATAAAAAGTTTTTAAAAAAATTAAAAAAGTGTCACCCCCCCTCTGATGGCGCCACTTTGTGAGGTGTGGGGTTTTTGTGTGTGTGTGTCTATTATCTCTCTTTTTTTCAATAAAGTTAAAATTAATTTTTTAAAAAATATATATAAAAAAATAAAAATTTAAATAAAATAAAATAAAATAAAAAAGTGTCACCCCCCTCTGATGGTGCCACTTTGCGAGGTGTGGTTTTTTTGTGTGTGTGTCTATTATCTCTTTTTTTTCAATAAAGTTAAAATTAAAAAAAATTTAAAAAAAATTAAAAAAAAAGTTTTTTAAAAAAGTGTCACCCCCTCTGATGGTGCCACTTTGTGAGGCGTGGGGGTTGTGTGTGTGTGTGTGTGTGTGTCTATTATCTCTTTTTTTCAAAAGTAAATTTTTTTTAATTTTTTTTAAAAAATTTTTTATTAAAAAAAGTGTCACCCCCCTCTGGGGTGGAACCCGGGGCGGCCCGCCCCCATCGCCTCCCCTTGCTATGCCCCTGACCCGAGGTACCACTGTATAATCCATCAATCTATCTCTGTAATTCCCGTGATTCCCTGTAATTTCACATGACTTTATGTTACTGTTTTTATGTTTTTTTCTGATATTACAGTTTTTATGTTGTCTTTGTGCACTGCTTAAGATTTTTTAAAAAATATAAAGCAGCTTGGAAATGACTTGTCAGCTTAGAAATGATTTGTCAGGAACTGGCAGGACTTTGGGGAGGAGGAAGAGGGTACCGGCAAGGAAGGTGGGGATGGGGGAAGATAATACGCACGGTGTAGATAATAGGCATGGGGTGACAGAGACAGGGGCTAGTTCAAAGGAAGCTGAGGAGCAGGGCCCCTTGCCAGAGCCACAGCAGTCCCCGTCCCCATGAACACGGCGGGTCCTAAGATGTAGGGCAGGCATCCTCAACCTGCGGCCCTCAGGGCAGTGGAGGGACTGTGTGTACTATATACAGAGACTGCTTAAAATTATATGATCCAGCTTTGAAAGTATTGTTATAGATTTAGAAGAAGAAGAAGAGTTTGGATTTGATATCCCGCTTTATCACTACCCGAAGGAGTCTCAAAGCGGCTAACATTCTCCTTTCCCTTCCTCCCTCACAACAAACACTCTGTGAGGTGAGTGGGGCTGAGAGACTTCAGAGAAGTGTGACTAGCCCAAGGTCACCCAGCAGCTGCATGTGGAGGAGCGGAGACGCGAACCCGGTTCCCCAGATTACGAGTCTACCGCTCTTAACCACTACACCACACTGGCTAAACCCAAGAAATGAAGAAATGTTAGGATCCTAGTACCATTTCCCATCTCTTTTTAAGTTTCGGAGTGGGGGAAGAATGAGAGAAAAGGAGAGGCAACAGCTGTTAAGTTTAGACATAATTGATGAACAACAATTGGTATTGGTGTGTTCAAGTTGCTGCGTAGGTTGGGTTTGAAAAATGATATTGGCTTAAAACCTCCCGTATCTTATGGTGTAACCTCTGCACAGTTACCCCTGAATTTAGCTATTTAGGGAGGTCCTTAAAAGTGTGGACTGTGCCACCAGGGCAAGCATATGAACCTTCATCTGATAGGAAATGCTTTGCAAGAGTGGGGGACAGATAAAAAATGTGGCATTGAGGAGAGT